>OU452221.1:22203183-22372367 GCA_911728455.2 Marthasterias glacialis | reverse complement strand
ATTAATCAAAAAAAGAGCTGTTTTTCCTATCTTAAGATAAAGTGCAGTATATGGTGTTTCCCGCCCACAAAACCAAATCCAGGACCTGGATCTTGGACCTAGTGCCAAACAGACACTTTGATTTTTCAATAAAAAAGACCTGTTTTCAAGAAAGGCTTCCCTGTTAAAGATGGAAATCAAGTGAAAGATAAATAAACTAAATACATGTACAATGCAACAGGCCCAATTTCATGGCTCTGCATGATGTATAAAGCAAAAAATCAGCGCTTACAATAGCGTAAAAAAATCTTTGCTTAATGTAAGCTTATTTAACAAGTTCAACCAGGGAATGTTTGCTTGTGCACGTGTGTACTACTTGTTACTCAGCATTCTTCGCTAAACACAGCTAGCACAGGAATTTGGCGCTTACCCTGTTTAGCGAAGGTGACCGTAAGCACAGAATTCTGTGGTAAGCAGAGCCATGAAGTTGGGCCCTGAAAAGCCTGTTGGTTCAATACATATGTACGAGTCTGTCAACTGCATGAACTCGTTTACTTCTCCCAACTTGTACCGATCGGCGATCCCATAATCACTGTACAAACACGCACGCAGAATTATCAACTTGCGGCAGATTTCACAGGTTGACTTGCAAACCAGAATGAAGTAAACACTTGGTCATTATTCATAGGCATTCTCGAGTCAAGTCAAAGATACCGTAGCGGGAATACTCTCAAGGGCCTCTATAATCAATCAGAAATATGCTATGTCATCAAAAGTGAATAATACAAGAGCACAGTCAAAAAGGATCACCCAAATTACAATATCGAGGCTTACAATCTGCCACAGGAAATATTATCAATAAGCGGTATAATTCAATCTCTGTCAATATGTCAGAAAATTATCTCAGTTTAGACGGCAGTAAACGCTAGATGTTTCCCCGATGTTTCGTTCCATAAAAAAGGCCAGACATTGATCAGGTTGATTCGCTTATCAACCAGGACCGACAGGTGCCACTTTTGAGCGCAAAATATTTTGTGATGAGGTATGAAGATGCATTCCAATCTTTTCTGCCTTGAGCACGTGCATGTTATTTTTTTTTCTGTCTCAAGAGTCAGAAATGTCCATGAAATCCGGTAAAAAATGAAAATAAACGAAGGCATCACTTTACACAACTCCCGCAAATATTTTAAGTGAGAGCTCCGCTCTGGATTTTGATGTGATATTTCCCCCAAATTGGTGCCAAGGTGGAATGCAAGAAAAAAAGAAGGAAAAAAAAACAAAAAAAAAACCCTGAGGAAACCACCCAAAGCGGCACTCTAATTACAGGGGACATCCCTGACACCTGTCTATCACGAAAAGCCTTCGCAAAAAATATATGACCCCTTTCTGGATTTTGTTGGGGTGTAAGGAGGGTAATAAACCAAATGCCCTTGACTAAACCAGGAAGCGAAAGGCGGGAAAAATAAGCTTGGAGAAGCCGGCACCATGGAGAGGGAACTGTTGGGAAGACCACGGGGGTATGACCTCTCCAATGCCTCAAAGATGATGCCCCTGAAATTCAATGCTTTCGTTTCAGAGAAACTCACTTTTATTAAACTTCAAGTTAGTTTCCAGCCGGAAAAAGTGTGGTAAATGGATGCAAAAGGTTGTGAACATGTTCAAGGTGCAGGGGGTTGTTGCAGTCAAAAGGTTGTGAACATGTTCAAGGTGCAGGGGGTTGTTGCAGTCATTACAAGCACGTGAACATGTTCAGTATGTGATGAAAAGAGGTGGATGCGTGGTATCAACGGATAGAGAGTATGTATAATATCAAAGCTCAGTAGTCTGGTTTGTTTTCCAGCCTGTAAAAGGGCTGTATAGATTCTCTTATACTAGATGGGTTGCAATAGACACCATCGTTGACGACAATTCTATTTTGGCTTGCAGCCCCATCAAGCTCTGTAAGTTTCAACGCACCCCGAGTTGCTTACCAACCCCATCATGAAAGGAGTCCTCGTGCAGAGTTTACAAGTAACATACATTGTATAGTTGCGCGCTCAAAAATGAGCTGTCACTGTCATTAAAGATGGCTAATTTTTCCCATTGTTGACATCACGTGTTCAACCCATCTTTATCTAGGGATGTGACTTTTGGCACAGGTTTCAGTATTAGACACAATGCTGATGCAAAGCCTTTTTTCCCCCAGACACTGGAAGGGGTTAAAAAAAAAAAGGAAGAAAAAAAAAGTCTTGCCCCTTCCATGATGTGAGTGTACAGGTGTATTTGAATGCAATTGTTCATTCCCAACAACACAAGTGGACATTCACATTAAATGCTGAACCAAAGACCTCTCTCTGCTGGTTATTTGCATACAGACTGACCTTGTCACTCAGTGACCCAACACTGGATGAATCAGTAAACTGACCATCAGGGACACACTATTCAACCCAGTCCCTAATGGAACTACAGCTGACCAGCCAGACCTCCACCCCAAACCCAAATCTCCCCGTCAAGAAATTTGGCTGCCGAGAGGGACATGGCAATCAGGCTACAAGACAAATATGAAATGTTTCTATAGTTGGAACCGCTGAGGAGAGCAGTCGTGGCAACCGCAGTGTGTAGAGAGGAGAAATGGAAGCTCCTGTTTAGCCCCTGGCCTCCCTCGTAATGGAGGGTCACTAGTATCAAGTCCCTACCCTGCTGGGAAGGGTTGACCCCTGAGTTCTATTCTTACACTTTGACTGCAGGCAGTTTCAACTTTGGGGACGACCTTACATACTACTTGAGAAGAAAAGGCTACCTGATTCACAGTCTGGGTTTGGACTCTCTGCTCTACAGATGTTATCGCCCATGCACTAGGCTGAATCGAACACCGAGCTAGACCCGTATTATAGATCTATGCATGCTTGTTAAACTTTCCATGCTGGCAAAATGACAGTGTTGAAGCCTTGAGAAGAAAATCAAAGTAACCTTTTAAAAAATTAAACGCTTTTCTTTCGGCAACAAGGAAACAAAAATACGAAAAAAATGAACACGACATAACATAACAGACATGTTGGAAACTAAATGCTGTATAAAAATCCTTGACAAGACTGATCACTTTATCTCTGGAACTCACCTTACAATGTTACAAAACTTTCTACAATTTTGACACGGCCAAAATTTCAAGACATAACGACCAAAGACTCGGTTGCCTTCAAACGAAACTCAAAGCAAATTTCATCTCTCTACCCTTAAAATGCTCCATGCATAGCCTTGAACAACCCCCACCACCCACGAGGAAAAAGAAGAAAAAAAAAGTTCAATTCCAGGCTCCTCCCCTTTTCAGAATGAAGCAATATGCAAAACAGGCATTTCTAATTAGCCAAATGCCTCATCAATGTCGTTGAGTTCTTAATTCCTGCAGCTGCAGCAAGACCCAAATACTAATTGTTACACCCCTAATGCTGGGGGGATTAGAGGTCCCGCATAGAAAAGGCCAAGAACGTGTACATGTACTGTTGAGTGGAACACCATCTGTGAAGCAGTGAGTGATTGAGCAGCGTGGTTATAATATGGGTCCTCCCTGATAAAACTCCCCGCACGCACGATCCACTCAGCCAAGCAATAACTCTTACGATTTCCAATGCAGCGATCTTTAAAAACTTTTTCAATGAGGAGAGTAGGAATTGACTCGAGCCAGACAAATTTTAAAGACACATCTTTAACTCAAAGTGACAAATGTGTTGAATCGGTTGATTCTGGGAGGAAATGTTTTAATCCGCAAGGATTCAAACTTTTCCTGAGTGACTAAAATGCTTTGCAGTTGGCGTAAACTAGATTAAATTTATGGGGCTATTTTGGTGGAGTTTCAAGCGCAGTGGTATCTAAAAACAGGTAAGAGTTGACAGTTTTGTTAATGTCAGGGTTCGTCACCGTTGATTTTGGAATAAAAACCATTCTGGTTTTGATTGATAAGAAATGAATGTGTCATTTACTTGTCAAGAAACGATTAAAAAAAACACCAGATGATGAAATGCAGTAAGTGCTACACTGGACCTAGCTTGTGATATTGACCTTGAATTTCTTTATTTGTGTTCTACTGTAAAGTAACCGAAACTGTGCACGGACAAAATGTCTCAAAATAAAATGAGCACTCTCGCCTCTTTGTTTTAAATAAACAAATTTATTCATATATGTTTCAAAAATTCCGTTTGATTATGTTCAAATGAACATCACATTTTTCTATACTCCGAACATGCTCAGAGAGGGTGCATTATGCAGCTGATCCAGAAACATCGGGGCTAGCCCCTTCCAGCTGGCCCCTTCTCTTTCACGATTAGTCTCCAGGGAATTTGTACATGCATGACACAATGCACAGAACCTGCAGTTTTAAGGCCCATCAAAAAGACGCCGGCTTGATGTTAAGAAGCCCTATCATGCACTGGTCAAGCCACCAACCATGACAATACATAGAATGGTCTCCCATCAAATTACTGACCATCATCAGTCAACGGTGCTTATTCTTGGCAGTTAATACCACTTGCTTTTTTACTGAGCTTTGGTACCTTCCAACCGGGGCAGGAGGAGGGTAAGCACAGCCAGAGACAGGGGTCAACTATAGGGGGTTGTTTTGCTCTCCTCTTCAATGCCTTGCACCCCTAAACAACAAAGTTTCTCTTGCACTTGTTTGGTACATGCCCTTGATATTTGTTCACTGGTTTATCATTTTATTGCGTCAAACAGGAAAATGCCTCTTTTTCACATCTGTTTTTGGCAAGTTGATGTATGGTTCAAATCCATCACGCCCGTCTATCAGTAATAGAAATTACTCTTTAATGAGTCACTGTGAACTTGCGACTTAAACATCTAGCCAACGAAAGAAGGAAAAAAAAGTGTGTTCAATTTGCTTTTCAAAAATCAAAGGTGAATTAAACAGATTGGGGGCCTGGCAAAGTCATACGGAAATTTACACTGAAAAGGAACTCATGGAGATGCAATGATTAAACTCCTTGGATTAAACTTGGACTGTGAACCCGAGGTCCTGGAATGGCACTTAAATTTCAAAACTGTTCTTTCTGAAGTCTTTATAACACAACAGGTGTTTGTTTTCGAATCGGATTTATACACTGTATAAATTGTCCAATAAAAAGTGTCTGTACTAGGAAGTGCAAAAACTGCTCTTGGAATCACTACGGAATAAAAAATGAGCGTGCTTTGTATAAAAAATCCAATAACGATATTGCTTATGAGCTTGGCTAGATAAAAGTCGGCTTGTGTTCTTGACACCATATTGATATCGCATGCCTGAACAACTGTGGTTTGTCTTTCGGCATATCTCCAGCCACCCGTTTCTCTGCAGTACCCCTTTCAAACTAAAAGTGCTTTGCTCCCCGGAGAAGAACTTTCCACGCCATACAGGAACAAATGAAATAAACGCTCAGGGTAAATTATCAAAAAGATGTGGGTCACATTGGAAAGACACTATCATGGAATCAATCACACGTTCACTTAATGACAGCTTTTATGGAGTCATTATCGACTAAAATTAGGTCTGGTTTTTAGTTTAGCGTTTAGCGCACTGGGAATGTACGCAACCAGCACAGAACCTCAAATTGCCTGTAAAATTAGCACTCCATCAATTACGCGTTATGAGATTAACTGAAATCGCTTGACCCATATATCCTTACGCCGTGACATATCTATCTTCTAACAGTTTTGTAGGGCAGCTGTCACACAAATCATCTTATAATTGTTGATTGGGGAAATTGAGAAAGGAAAGGCAAAACAGTAACCGAATCTTGGAGAATGATTAAGTTATTAATGGGTGAAGTAAAGCTACATTGTACAAATGTGCAAGGACAAATGATTGCATTACGAATGAAACTGCCAGCCACCAAGATGCAGGCCTAATTACTTCGTTCTTGAAAAGCAATTTTTTCTTGCAAAAGGGCACCTCCATTTCACCTCTAAGGGAACATTTCAAGGGGCACCAAGGCAATGAACGGGGGCAATGGAGGCAATTGCCTCTGTTGCCTCTGTGAAGTATCAGGCCTGAAGATGTATTCTATGTGTCACAAGTTTATTCTTTGTAAAACCTTTCAAAGGTTTGTTCAACATTATCATTTGACTGTGGAACAGGGGGACCACAAGTTACATCAACACTGTACCTCCATATGCTGTGATCCTTGGCTGATTCCACAACAGCTTTCACGTCCGGAAATCGGTGTCGCCTAAAGCCTCTATAAATGTCTATGTGCAAGATTTGTTATGTTCTTTACATTTAACCACAAGAGAAACTACAAGAGTAATTACAAAGGGTGAATTAAGAAAAAAATTGCTATAACTATAATTTGAACCTGCGACTCCTGGATTTACGTGCTGTTGCTCTACTGAGCTATACAGCCCTCTGCTGATGGTCTCCCTGTATTGTCGATCTTTGTTCGAGGGTTTCAGTCAGAAGTCATACAACTGTATACCACCGTATTGCAAGGGATCACACCCAGTTTACAAGACACCCTGGAAAGCGGCATTGTAAGAGGTTAACCCGAGGGTGATTCCCCCCCCCCCCCAAAAAAAAAAGTTGTTTAGATCTGTGATGTACTCTGACTACGATGGAATAAACTGGTGCATATGTACATCTGCACATGCAACCTCCAAAAAAGTTGAGCATTCTAAACTTAACATGGATTCATTTGGACTTCTAAACATGTAGCTTTGTTAATTTGCCATATTTATGCTGTTCACAATGCAGCCTCACAGAAATCACAACAATCTCCACTGAATATTGTGGCTGTTTTTCAGAAGTAACTTCTACTTCTGCTGAATGCTGATTTTACCATCGTGTCTCTCTCTTGCCCAAATCCCTCAAGCTTCAAACTGAATCTCTCCACTATGTCCCCCTAAACCAAACCTCTTGACAGTTTGACCAGAACGGCGGGAAAATGCGTTATTCAGATGACATTTCATTCATAGGAGAGCACCTTGGCATCAAGAAAATGTCAAGTCAACAATAAAGTCTTTATGAGGAGTTGACGTTACAATTTCTGAAGTACTCCGGGAAAAAAAGTGAGTTGCCGAGGGGGGTTGGGGGGAAAGAAATCAAGAGAGAGACAGAGAGCTCTAGAGAGAGAGGGTGAAAAAAACAGAAGAAAAAAAAGGGCAAATTCCAAGGGGAGAAAAAACAGAAAGACAAAAATTGAATGCTTTCTGCGTAACGATAATATGAAGATCTGCTCACCTGCGTTCGGATGAGTCATCGCACATGAGATATGGCCGTGGTTGCAAATATGCAAGAGTACTTCAGAAATGTTTTAAACAAAATTGTAAATGGACGCTTACGGGGGAACTCACACTACCCGTACACTTCATCACACCCCTCAGGTATGAAACACCATACACTGAGGCAGCGTTGTGCTGAATTTCAAAATGATCTCTTCAACCCATGTCGACTTTTTAATGAAGTATTCATGAGGCCGTCCATCAGCAACAGCAGCATATATCATAAGCGGGCGCAAAAACCTCCAGGGATGACAATCCTTCACGAAGGCTTCATAGCTATTTGTTTGAGATGAGTGCAGGGCAAGTTTTAACACGACCAAAGAAGAAGGGGAGATAAAACACGCAGCGGCTCAAGATATTCAAGCCCACAGCATTATTCACAATGTTGCAAATCCAATGGTACTTATGTGCACGTCTCATAAATTTTCAAGACAATCTCTAATTGCTATGTTATACACTGCAGTTTGCCCACTTGCAATATATTGGCTCCAACACTGACAGTATGAGTACATAGAAAATGAACCGAATTTCAATGTGGCCCTTCTATGTAAGTATACTCGCATGCAAACGCTAATTTACGTATAAAATTAACCCAGTGTTAGTCAACCTAACCTTCAATTGATTGAGCAACCACACAAGGTGAAATGTGACCATTCTTTAATGTTCATGGACATGGACTCAATTGACTTTGAAGTTCAACACTTTGTGTTTCAAGACTGAGTGACGAATCCCCACTTCCAAGGCAATGTTTTGCCGTTGAAAAGACACAGATAAGAGAGGGGGTTTCAGTCGTGAATCATATGGGCTTGGTCTTCCCCATCAGACCCAGGTAGTCTTTTCGCACCTCGTGGCAATCGCGCCGCCGATTGACAGACATGTCCGGGATGCCTGGCCCCCCTTCGTAAAGGAAGCGCTCAAAAATTAAAGGGCCTAGCCACCAACAATGGCTTGTTTACATTCTGTTCCACAAGATGGAGGAAATGAATCAAGAAGCGTTGACAAATGACATCAGGGTGACGCACTCTGCAGATCAAAGACGACTCCTCGATCGACAGTCACTCTCAGCGATGTTCATAAAAGCAGACGTGATCTGTGTGTGCCTCTGAAGTCAGTTCCTGAGCCCTTTAATAACGGAATTGGGGCTACCTTGTAGTAGTTGCCTCAGGGTACTAATACTACAAGCAGATAGATTTCCACAGAGGAAGATCATCAATTAGTTATTAAAACTTACCGTCAATTTTGTGTCTTCATTACACATCAATTGGGGGTAAAAGAGCTATCCAGCCGTTAAACCTACACAGTGTTTGCCTCCGTACTACTGGAAATGTTTGTTTGAAATTTTGATTTTCGCACTGTGCTGCCTTTCCTTTACCAAGACGCAGATTACAAGCCCTCAAAAGTTAGGTATAATTTCATAAATGTTTATCCCATCCCCACCATCTCTGTGAGGTTCCATGTACGCACCGACCAATGATGGTACTGATTCTTGTTTAACCAGAAGGGGGCCGAACCAAAACATTAAAATAGTGTTATCATTTTGAGTATCAGTTGCAAAACAGGACGGCGAAAAAAGATCCTTTGTTACTGAGCATTTAAACCTGTAAAAATGACCAGGTAAAAATATAACATGCTATTGCAAACATTTCCTCCCGCTGATGAAATTGGCACTTGATGGTGAGGGGTCTTGTTTTTCTAGGGTTACGTATGTCTGACTAATGACAGGCACGCCTTTCTGGATGCAAGTGAGGTGAGACAAGTCGCCCAAGGGTTACCCACTACACAGAAAAGCAGATTGCGAGATGCACATCTGTTAAATTGGTTGCCCAAAAGATTTGCATGTTTGTTCCTTTTCCATAAATTACGCTATCCGTGTCCACTGCATCCTGAAATTCGGGTTAATTCGCCTTTTTATTAAGTTGAGGACAATGTGTAAGAGTTCTCTTTGAAACAACGCAAAAAATATTGATTTGAAAAGCAAAAAAATAATAATAAAAACAGAGGTTGGCAAGTCTCCCATCTGAGGGTGCTCTGGGCAACATAGCAATTTCACTGCAAGATCCACATTAATTTCACTACCGAGGTATTCCGAATACACTGACTTGAATACTTACTTGATCTCGAGATTTAATTCAGTAACTGGAGAATATCAATTTCCGATTCTTGCTCCAGTTCAAAAGAAGTGGGCAAGTGGTGTTTTCACAATCAAATTGAACATATCTGGGTTGAAAGGAAATCTTGGGGGTATGCGAACCAAAAGTGTGGGTTTCCAATTCCAAGGGACAGGACGGAATAATGTAATCCAAGATTTAGAATTCTCAGGACTTTGGCAGTTATAATATCAAAAATGCTGGCACACTGTGTGATTGGCTAGTGACTTGAGCGTGGTACAGTGAAAGGGATAGGCACTATTGACATGCACACGATTTCACCAGGAAGTATGCAACTCCTTTACGGCGTCTCGAGAAAACTGATAATGTCAGCGCCGGTGGAAAGGAAGACTTGGGTACTGACACTGCTTGCACACTTCATGGTGTCGGCTGTCTGAACCTGACTAAGAGGCCGGGTGGATTCATTGAAACATTAGAGGCTTGCCTCATCCGATGGGGCAAACGGTATAATTATGTCAATCATTCCAGTGATAGCCACTCCTTACGAGGCCTTGTGAGGGCGCTGTTGAGGTGTCTCTGGGTTAGTTCAAGGTGTCACCACCTGACACAGGAGTATTTCATTTAGAAGCAGCGCTCGCTTTTTTCAGAGCAACGAGGATCTCACTCTACTTTGTAATAAAAAGAGCTAGATCATTTCAAGAAGATAGGTCTAGAACCCTTTGCCAAAGAGTCCCACCCTGGAGTAATGTCTGAGGGTCTCTTATCTCATTTCATATTCTTTTGTACCTATTGATGAGGGAATAACAGAGCAGCGATGAGGTCTTAATCCTTAATTGACCGTTGAAAACCGTCAGTGTAGTAGCCCGTGTGATATAAAGGCCTGAGTCGAGGGAGAGGGCATTTACACATGGCCGCGACTCTGTTAGGTTTTAAACGGCTGATTAAGACCGAGTCACCACTCTTTTATTCCCATTCATAGATGCCCTTTTATTGTTAAGAAATAAAACTTGAGAAAAATCAGAGAATGGCACAACAAAACTTGCTCACTTTGCAATGATTTTAGGTGAACATTTATATGTTCTGGAGCCCAGTTTTGCACCATGGTTCTGTTTCGTACCTCTTCATACACTTTTTCTTGTGTTAGAGTATCAAAGCAGGGAACCAGACTAAAATAACCAGTCTTAAACAGCTCCCGCCGTGTCTTTATCAGCCATTTAATACCAGGTAAACACGGTCATGTGACCACCTTTCAACCCATAGGAATGATGCCTAAACAGTCTTGGATATTTATCCTTTTAAGTGTCTTGTAGTTTTACTTGCTGAGGGGTTTTAATTTAAGTCATGTTAGTCGAGTTTCTTGATTTGAAATCTTTTGCTGAACTCCTTATGTTTTGTGTCATGTATTTTTCATTATTGATGACAAGTGGAATATACAGCTGTATACTGCATACAGTTTGTATCCCAGCTGGTCTGGTGTTTTAGCCTTCATTGGTATGTATATATAATGGGTTTCTACTGTATTTTTAATCCCTTTTAAAATTGTGAAGTGCATCAAGGGATCTGTGATCCATAATGCGCTTTATAAATGCTGTTATTATCATAAGTCTTGCAACCTACCCATACCTTCTGAAGGGTTCATTGAAGATCTTAACCCCTCCCCCCCCCCAAAAAAAAAAAAAAAAACTTCCAGAATGTTCAAAACCACTACCAAAAGATATTCCTGCCCGGACAAAAAAGAAGAAGAAAGTTACACAAATAAAAATGTTCCTTTGGCTAGTTCCCAAAAATGACAACAAAAACATCACCACGGCTACTACATTTTGTAAAACAGAAAAAAAAAAATCTTCTTTAATTACGGACAAGAGCTTGTTTGAAACTCTGACTGTGATCTAGGAGGGGGGTATCACATGACATGTCCCTCATCAGTTATTAAATCACGTTACTCTAAAGACCTGAATGAAATTTCGCCAGAAGGAGCGATGGCACATTTATGACCCGTAATTGTCCAGGAGATCAATAGTGCACACTCCAGATAGACAAGCCAGGTCCATTTACGCAGCGTGATGACAAGGAAAATACTTGAGTGAGCCGACCGACTGGCCCTTTCTAAAACCATCCTGGAAGGAGGTGGGCAAGGAAAAATCGTGGGGAAAAAAAAAAAAAAAAAAAAAAACCCACAAAAAATGAGTCAAGGGAAATGCGATGCTTACCGTGAAGCAGAGAAGGGGGGAGGGCACTTTGGGATGTATATGCAAGTAATTCATAGGAGAAACGATCTTGAATTTAAAATTGCTGATTTGTAATGGTTGGATTAAGTTGTACAAGAGTTCCTGAACCTTTTAATAACAGCTCTGACTCTTAAGGAGTGAAAGCGGGGTTATAGGGAATGAATTTGGGAATGAAGACACCCAGATTCAGTCGGGCAAGGTGCTTAAAACAATAAAACTGACTTCATAATATTATTTTGTCTGAGCAAGTTGGTATTTTCCCCTGCACTTATGTGGCGTCTCACCCACTCCATGCCTAGAGTGTCTGTCGGGAGGGAGGAAATGTGCAGGCTACTCACACAGCGAAACACACCCTAATGGTGTGAGTTCCATTCCTATTTAACCTTCTTTTTCTTCTCCTTTTCATGTCATGCAGATGTCCACACAGTGTTTCGGATTAATCAATTCTTTGCAATGCACACTGTGATCCAGGGCCCCCAAGAAATTAGCTGTATTCTGTGACTTGTGCATTATGCGCCTACCCCCATAATCACTACCATAATATTCCACTGGAACTCCGCAAGGGGACAGCGCTCTAGACAGCCCAGTACTTACTGGATCTGATGATGAGATAAGGGATGGAACACCAACGCACCACAGGGAAATCAAAGCTCGCCCCATTTCAAGAAGGGGGGGGGGGGCGTAAAGAGATTAAGGTTATTAGTTTATGGGCTGGGGTTATAGCGCATTAGTGTGAAGCCAGTAGCATGCAATGTAAATTTAGTTCACATGATGTGCATGTGCAATGAGTGTTATGTAGGTCATGGGTGTCCCTATGGAGGTTAATTCCACCGCCTTTCTCTTTTCCCCTTTGTACGATCTCTGAGCGACGACATATCACAGGTTATTGGTTATATACCATTTTTTCTCCCCCATTATATATATATTGCCAGGGTTTGGTAAGAAAGCACTTTGGAGAGTTTCTGCTTTCAGAAGTCCAGAGGGGAAGCGTGGAGGGAAATATCCGTTTGGACTTTCTGCTTATTGGCAGAATGATAATGCCGTGCACAATGTTTCTGACATGAATTTACACTCTGAATTGGTTTTTCCACAGCCAATGGGTAAATCAGGTAGAATAATGAATTGCTCATTTAGTTGAGCTTTCTGCGAAGACAACACAATGTCAAGTTTACAAATATTCCGAATCGAGTTGAAAACCCCCCAAAAGAGATCTCTGTTCACTTTTAACAGCTACCCATAATGCTCTAACACCTTCATGTTTCCCATTGACTTATTGAACAGGAAGCTGTTTATAGAAAATAAAAAAATAAATTAAAAAAAGCAGCAAAACCAGTCACACACAAGGTGCATTACACAGTGTTTTGGCTGTTTATGTTTTCTTGGCAGAACTTTCTTATGCTCTG
Organism: Marthasterias glacialis; assembly: GCA_911728455.2. NCBI lineage: Eukaryota > Metazoa > Echinodermata > Asteroidea > Forcipulatida > Asteriidae > Marthasterias > Marthasterias glacialis. Next base: position 22,359,410 of record OU452221.1, on the reverse strand, counting down.
AACTCTTCGCATGGTTTTTCCCAGTATTTAGAAAAAGAGTTGTCCAAATTCGCTGAAACATAAGGCGTACAAACTGTTCCCTTCCAATTAAGGTACACTGACTTTTAAATAAATAAAAAAATGTAAATGGATGATGTAAGTGGGGTTCCCAACTTCAAAACGGATACCAAACAGACACCTGGATGCCCCTCTTGCTAACACCAATGGTCTGAGTGGTGACATGGGAGCAGCCACGCCCTGTCCATATTAAGCAAGTGCTTGCTTTGTCCGGGTGATCGTGGCAGCAGGTTTGAGTTGGACTGTGTCACCTGCAGCATCATCATCATCTGCTGAGAAACTCTTGACTCTGCGCAACTCCGCCGCTACGCTCTGACGGCATGAAACACTACACGGCTCCCATGTGTGAACAATTATGCATGTCTAACAGTCTAACGCTAGCATTCCACATAACTGAGAGAGTGCACTGCAACTTAATCTACGACTAGGAATTAACTGAAATTATAAATGCTGACTGAAGAGGGCAATCTCATTTACATGTCCTGATGACAATGATTCTGATTAAATCGTAACTATTTTATGCATTTTGATAATTCTTTAAATATCCTTTCTAGTTAATTGTGTATGACTGAGATTCTTAACAATCCAACATTTGTCAAACTTAAAATAAAAAAGTGAATGATAATATTACATTTTAGACTTCTTGTATAAATGTGTCATTCTTCAGGTATGTTTTTCTCTGCCGTAAGCCCAGGCTGTGCACTATTACTGCAGGTTGACAATATTGACATTAGAATTATCAGCGTTGAAGTAACCCCTAAAAAAAAGGGCACAGACTGCTGAACGACCCAAAGTGCTTATTGATTACCACAAACTCGGCTTGTGTGAGACGCGAGAGAGAGAGAGAGAGAGAGATAGAGAGAAGGACAGAGCAAAAGGAAGGGCGTGCTCGTTCTTCGCAGCCAAACTTAGAAACTTACAGATGTTGCGTGCACTTTTTTTCCATCAATCAGCAGAAGATTGAGGCAGGTGACTTAATTGTGTGGAAGGGATTTAGGGATGCTGGCAGACTCCAAATGAGTCACTGGTCAAATGAGATGTGTTTTTCTTTGAGGTGGTCTTTTTTAGTTGATTGAGTCTTAGGTAATTGCGTTTTAACCTTTTTTTTTTTTTTTAAATCCGCATAAACATAGTTCGCACCCTCGATAAATGATTGGTGACCATACAGGAAAGTGCTGTTAATTTGGTGATGAAACACCCTCCGTCATACATGTGTATCTCTGCACAGAGGCAAGGCTGAAAAACACCTCCAATAAGATTCCTCCCAGTCCTCAAAAGAAATAAATAAATGCAGACAAATCATGAAATTTCACTTAAAAAAGAAAGAAAGCTCCATCGAGTTTCCAACAATAAACGGTGACCTAAATATTAGCCCTCATAAAACACACCGGCCAACCAGATTCCACGTCTATAATCATATGACCGCTCCCTAGAGAGCCGATTGGCTCACCTGTCCCTGATCGAAAAAATTCAGCACCTTATCCCCAGTAAATTCCAAATCAGGTTTCTCTAAAACCCGTAACCCAAAACCCCTCACTGGTAAATCAGCCCTTGTGTAACTAGGCCTTCCTTCCAATCATCAGATAGAACAGAACCCAAACGGAATTGCCAAAAAAGAGGGACCCATTTAACTTGCATATTTTTTCCAAAAAGTACCACGTAGCTTTGTAACCGAATACTCTCTAAAGTAACACTGTATCGACCGACCACTGTTTTTTTTCCCTCTCTCCCCTTTTCAGTACCTTATAATGGCAGCATATGTTTTCTCTTGTGGACGTATGAGTCATAGATGTAACTGTATGTGTTAGCACACATTCATTCCATGAGTATGGTGATGGTGCTGGGGACACCACAATTGAAAAAAAAAAAGGAGAGAAAAACAGAATACCTTTATTTTCCAGACTTCCTTCTGTTTTACAATTCACTGTGATTCTTGTATAATGCAGCCTTCCCATTTGAAATTGCATCATAAAATAAATGAAGCAATTTCCCCTGATACTGAAGGGGGTGTTTGGCAGCTGTGATGCACCCCTGGCTGAAACCATGAATTTTTCATACTCTTGCCAGCCTTTGAGTTTGTTTGACTTGTGACAGATTGACGGGGAAGGAGAGGGCCTGAATTTAAATGCTTCCACCTAATTCTTCTTACCATAAGCAAACTTTCAGCAAAGGTGCCCCATCGGTTCGGACAAGATTTCAAAATGATGAAGTTTGGAACAACTAACTTAAGTGTTTAGAATGGTGTAAGTGTCTCTCATCCTGAGACATACAATGTGTACTTTCATAAGGTACATTTTATCTTTATAAAATAAAACTTAAAAGAAGATATTTTGGTCAAATTTCTTTGCCAAAAGGGAACTAATGAAAAGTTCAAAGAAGTCCCAAAGAAATCACCCCTTTCACTTTTGAAGCACATGATGTACCTTTCACAAACAGACCAGTTTCATCAGAACGTGATAAAAACTGGTGGATTTGAATAGCTGCCAACCCATTCATTTAGGACATTAGCGTGAACATATGGATTAAGGGGTTGGGTGATTAATTTAGTCAACCATGGTGTAGTAATATTCTTGCACTGTCGGCCTGGTACGATATGTTCATTAACGTTCATCCCTGTAGTATGCGCAGCTCATAGGGGGCTACATTGACATTGTATACATCCCATCCCTGGGATGTGGATGCATCATTACTATGCATGTAGGTCAGGCCAGTTAACTCATAAGAGACCACATCGAGGATCCCCGTGGTGCCCTCTCCATATCCCATCAGCCAATACTGTAGCTGGGAGCATGACTGGGTAGGGTGCTTGATCAATGACGGGCTTGTCACGGCCGCTGACAAGGGCTGACATCGATAGTGACAAACTGGAGGAATCCTTAATCATAGCCTCTGCAACATCAACATCCTCAAGTAGTTCCGAAGGACTCTGTCTTTTCTTTTCTTTCTTCGGCATGTGGGTTTCGGCTTTTATGAATGGATAATACATTAAATACGCGATCAGATCACGTAACCTGTTTTGTAAGATCTTGCGTTGTGAGAAGGCTGTAACTGAATTTGGTGGAGACGGATGTAGTGGAACACTTTCTTCCTTATGATTGTCACCACATTTAACGCTCGACAACGGCTCCAAGATTATTCTTTTAAAGAGTTAAAAAGAACCACAGAAGAAATTGCCCCTGTTGACCCCAAAATGACATTGCTGCCCCTTTAAATGTTCCCATAGGCACTCTGATTTATTATTGGATATACCACCCCACTCCTTTTTATTTTATTTTAAGGACAACTGTATTCCTTCTGCATGAGTGGAAATTCTAGGCCAGGTCCTATGTCTTTCAATTTCTAACAAAGCCATCAAAAAAAATTCATTTAATAAAATATCTACAGTCAGCTTCGAACTTACTGAAACAAAACCTGATCAAGAAAAATAATTTTTTTTTAAATCCTTACTATGTATTTTCCACTTAATTGGAACAAAACGCATAATTTGTCTAACTCAAATCACACCTCCTTATCACTCTCATTTCTTTCTTGAAACTTTCATGAGATCCCATCTCCTTAGAGAGAGAGAGTGTGTGTATATCACCTGACCTTGCCCCCACCCCGCCCCCTGCACAATTTTCAACCCAAAAAACAACGCCTGCTCGGTTCAGATAAGATAAAGCTGGCACTCACACTTGTTACAGGAATTGTAAATCATATTATAGTATAGCGCAACTAAAAAAAAAAAAAAAATAAACAAAAATAAACAAGGTGACTTTCGTTGGGTAGTGAGACTGAAAGGCGGAAACTGAGTAAAATATCGCGTGTATGACAAATACCTACGGGTACACCGCAAGGGTGGAGGCTAAAAACGTTCACGGCGCAAAATAATTGCCAGCAATTAAAGATTTGCAAACTTTTGTTATTGCGGTTTCATTTTTTGGCACGATTTTACTGTGTACAATGTTTTTTTTAATTTTATATATTCTCTTTTAAGTGTTAGTCAGCAATTTTCAATCACATTTAGGCATTGGGGGGTTCAACTGTTGCTGGCATCACACTTCAAAATCAGGCCCAGACATTTTAAAGAAGCCAGGGAGATCACTGCCTCTTTTTTCCCTTGGTCATGGTATCCAGGGTCAAATGCTCCCATAGACATTCTGATTGCCCAATGGAAGTGCATTTTTCTTAGGGATACCACTAGTCCCACACAAGAATGAATTGCCGGTAGCATGGGACAATGCTCCTGGAGCTGTTCCACGAACAGCTTTGCTACACATGTACGTGTACACCATGCCATATTGAGGAGTTACTGCACTACGACCATCTGGCTTGCACCGTTACTCAATTTTCGCGTGGCTCTAGCACAAATATTTTCGAACATACGTTTCCGTTCAACAGCTCAGCAGGATGAGGCCGTCGACATAAGACATTCAACCCATGCCTGAAAGATACTTAGTATTCAGTAGGAAATATCAAATTCAGAGAAGGTGTTATTTTCTTCGGAATAGAGTGCAGGAATGAAAACAAAGGCACCTGCACTTTTTAAAGGCTGTACTTCTGTTCCCTCTTTTTACAAATGGTCTCAAATTCAATGAGCCAACCTAACATGCCAAAAAAACATGCTTGGTTTTGTTTTTGTACTAACTCTTGTTGAAATGAAGAGCAGTCATAAGGAAGACTATCATAGCATCTCCTCTGACACCAAGAACAGAGGAGTGAAGGGATTGCGATGACAAATTTCTGGGAGCAAGCTTGGTGCCCCTTCCTCCTTGAAGGAAACAAGCCCTCAGGTGTTGGTGAGATGTTAAGCCTTATTATCAGATCCTAATCCCAAAATGTCCAAGGTGCCAAGGCCTCTGAGGTCTTCCTGTTATAAGAATAAGTTGGTTATTGGATACAGAATGCGTGCTAAGGTATTTTGCTATCAGCCGAGAGGGCAGAGTTAACTGTCGGGTGCGACTGATTGACAAACTTGATGTCTGCTGCCTTACAGGTTTCCTTCTCTTCTACTTTTAACAAGACTTATTTAGATCAGTTACGCTGAGTCAGAGTCGAGGGCGATTATTGTAATGTACAATTCTGTCCCCCCTCTCTTTACAAACTCATCAAAACTGTGTAAGTATGAAGTACAGGAAACATACAAAATGTCATGAGGAAAGGATGAGAACAAAGCTGATAAGAGAGATTTAACAGGTAATTTACTTTACTTAAACGTCAGACTTGATATTGGATGGAAAGTACGTCTTTTTCACAGCTTGTATTTCTGGTCTCCTTGAAGATGGGGGAGCGCAAGGCTTGTGCCAGGAATGATTGATACTTAATGCACTCATCATGAGCTGTCAACGAACAAGTGTCCGTTCATCGCATGAGTGCAATGAGTCAAAATGTCGGCCCGCAGCTCAATCAAGGAGGCTGAGAGTCACCGACTTGCGGTTTAATAGACCATCATTGCAGTGCGGTCTTTTTGTTGTTCCCCTTCCATTGAAATGAATGTAACCGACACTGAGGCTGGAAGGGTTAATAGTCTGGCCCCTTAATAGTCTCCCCCCCCCCCCCCCCGCCACATCATTGTATGATGGCTGCACATGAAGACGGAGACTAGTAGAGAAAGTCAACTACATGTACACCTTTAGCAATAACTTCACAAGAAAATCATCAAATTATTTAAAATAATTTGTTACTTAGTAACTGTGTGTACATGTAACATTCCCCACAAGAATACAAGCCATATATACACATAATTTGATTGAAACTTAATTTAAAGTTCCAAATTCTGCAATCATTTGTCCATTCAAACAGCAAGCGTGTATCAGCATTGTTCATCATCTAATAAAAACTTTTATCATGAAGTTTCTGTCGGATGCACAATCCACATAAAATCTTGCCTAAAATTGACAACATTTATTTACATATTAAAACAGAACATACAGTGGAACTATTTATGGGACTTTGTTCATGTTTTCGGCTCTCTCTCTCGCTCTCCCCCCTCTCTCTTTTATCAATTCGTTTTTAGGGGGAAAGGGGGGGGGGCAGTGGTTGAAATAAGAATACAGGTTAAGACAGGAGATTGGTGTAAGCTGAGGTGTTCAGGAAAACCCCTGTACAAAGCCATGCTGGATGAATCAGACTGGAGAGCATACAGGTATTAGGTTATCAACCACAAAGTGTCTCAACGAAAGAAAGTCTAGACTTGTCACTAGGGGACATGGAGGGGTCCACGGTTAAACCCCCACAATTTCAGAGTGGAAGCTACCTAATTCACAAACTTGTCCTCTTAATTATATTCAGGTGCTCCCCCCCTAAACCCACAACTTATATCAGGTGAAGGTAACTCTTCAATCAATCGCGCCTCTAAAAACTGACAGCTGGGATTAACGAAAAAGAAATCTACTAAGTCCTTACTTGATTCATCCTCACAAAATGGCTGATAGAACCTCCAGAGTTTGGTACACCACCAGCATCGAGGCTTTATCGGGACAACACGTAGGCACAGGAAAGACTATACAGAATGTTGGAAGGGCTTAGGGGTCCAGTCTAAATGCCGCTGAATGTTTCTTATCAGGGCAGACACTGAACGTGTTTATAATTAGGCTTCCCTTCACTATGAAACACAAGGGTTGTTGACTCTGCTGATCACCAGGGACCCCCCTGGAAGAAAAATGTATACTTTTTAAAATTACGTTTTGGCTTTTCTTCGGATCTCCAGGGAGAGGGATCCAAAGATGCTCTTTTCGTGTCCAAATGGAAGAAATACCAAACCTTCCACTCAACTGCGGACAAAGTACATGAACAGTCGGGCCCTTTTCCAAGGCTTTCCACGGCTTGGGCTTGCGCTTGGGCCCTGTCAGTTTTTTTGAAAACGTGTGCTTTCCTTAAAATGGCAGAGTCCAAGCTGGAGCCATATGCCATATCTGTTGCAGACTTGATGATAAGGTTGAAACAAAGATGAACCAATTTGACAAAGCTGCTTGAACATCTACATGTACATCTTCACTAAAGCACTGGTAACATGAATACGAATAAGTCATTATCGAGAGCTCCACTCGGTATTTACTTTACATGACATCACATTGCATTGTCTTGCAGCTTGTATGGTGTAAATAGGGTAAGGTCACTTCTGTCGTTTGACATACAAACAAAAATAGCATCAAAGTCAAGGGTTTCCAAATGATGTAGCTGCAAAAAGGTATTTGCATGGATTGAAGTCATCCCAAAATCAATATTAACCGATGAGAGGAAAAATCGATCATTTTTAGATAAGGAATTCAATTGTATTAGGTCATAGAAGTGTAAACTGGACATGTGTCCAGTATGACCTACCTCCACTAATAACGGGCAGTCATTGTGAGTGTATAAAAGTACACACTGATAACCAAACACATACCAGAAATCTAACAGACTGTAGAACTGTGCTGCTAAACAATGACAATTCAGACAGGTTCAGATAATATGTGCATTACTGTGTACTTCCACAGTGCTTAAAGATAACCTACAAATAGTTACTTATTTTTATTGACTTGTGAACAGTTCCCAGTTGTTAAGTACCCCAGTGACCATCACTGACCCCGTGACCTTTAGTACTCAGTACAATCTGACCAGCCACATATGCTTATGAAGATTCTCCTTGCTACAATGTACATGTACATGTGTAGTTTTCTAGGGCTGAAGATCCAAAGTCAGGTGTTTCAGGTGACTCCACAAATCAAATAATCGCTTTTCCATTCATTTGACAATTGAGGGTTTGTGATCAGAGAGAGCGGTAAAGTGTCCACCGATGCGAGACGAAGGGCACAACAATGGGCCAACAAGCCGCGAAATGGAAAATGGAAAATTCATCATTTCACACATCACTTTGAAAGGATCCGTATAAATATGCATTGAAGGAGGTGACTGGAACCTTTTTGTGATAGGAGATTATTGTCATTTACATTGTTAACATGGGGTCTATGATCTATGTATGCGTGGATCAAAGGTACTGTATGAAGAAGGTACATGTAAGATATGAAGATCTAATAATTTAATATACAGTTAAAGTAGTGTGCCTGGAGAATGTCCATCAACAAATGGACTTACACCAACTTGTTTTCAACTTATTTGTATGCACAAATTTGTAGAAAGGACAGGGATCTTACAGGGTTTTGACATAATTTGTCGTCACATTACAAAAATTCTCTGTCATGTCTGCTGTACATAGCATTTCTATAGGATTGGGCCGGAACAAAAGCACTGTTTGGAGGAATCATATCTGATGTCTTTATCTGCATGACAAATCATCTTGGCTTTATCCATCCTTGTTTCTTTGGGTCATTTTTCATTTTGACACGTGTCACAGTGACTGCTGTTCAAGAAATGTACTCAAACCAATGAACTGGAATTAGGGTACGTACATGTACATTTCCATAATTGTTCTTTTAAATACAACATAATGCAATAGAGGAAGGTACAAGAACAGCTGAAAGAAATGCTGTGCTGGAAATCCTGATGCATAGACACACACTCACTGTAGCGCCGCGGCAATTTGGCTCTAGAACTGAAAGCATCAGGATGTCCGAGGTTTATCCAGTAAGCCAGATGACCTAAATCAGTTACGCTAATTCTACTTTCCCCTTTATTGGGGGCGAACTGCTCCATGTGCCTGCGCTCGCTGCTAAGTCCACGGTCATAAACAATGGCTTAGGACCCACACACACGCACACATATACAGATGAGGTGAAGAAGAGCTAAGCGCGGGAGCGAGTGCACAAGCACGGCCCGAAGCGTGACATTATGTTAATCTGCACTATGATTAAAACTGGCTCATCCCATAGAGTTCTGCCCCCTGGCAGATTGTACTGCACCGCTCTTGCATATATATATAAAGAAGGCGCTTTAATCAGAGTGGTCTTAATCACGAAGTGCAAGCCCTGACGATGAATTCACTGGATGCAATTCTTTTTTATTTTTTCATTTTTACTTTTTACCCCCCCCTGCATCCATATTTGAATTTTTTCCCCCAAAGGACAGGGCCCGAATAAAAAAAACAAAACAGGAAAGATATATAATAAAAATTAATGGGATGTATTTTTTTTTTCATGGTGTGAGGGGATGGGCCTATATAAGGTTAAATGAGATACTGTGACTAAATACCTAAATTCTCTAATTTTATTTCCTCCCCTTTTCTGTATTAGTTTGTTTCCTTTTTTAGTTTAACAATTATTTCCATCAAAAATATGAAGAAGTGACAAGAACACAGTGTCTGACGACAGACAAAATCTCTCTTGAATATATGGAAATTAAATTCCTTGCATGAGATAGCCTGTGCTCAAAAAGAAAATTACATTAAATCAGTCTGAATTTAATTTCCGCCCACGGAAAATACAGGTTAGACAGACTCAATATTAAAAAAAAAAAAAATGGCAGATTGGAAGAAGTGTTGACTGTTGTTCTCCCGCCCGCAAAAAAAATAAAGAAAAAGACAGATGCCAACAAACCCGAACCTCGATAATGTCATCAATAATGGGGAGTCGTTGGTTACCAAGCAAATAAACATAATGCCGGTGATAATAGGGGCAACAGTAAACAAGAGGGTGTGAAGATGTAAACAATAAATATACACGGACAGGGGTAGCCCGAGAGAGCTCCGTAAATGAGTTTTCTCCACGACTGACATCTTGATTGCCTAATAAGATACTTACATGAGAAGCCTGGTCAGGTTGCTGATGCTTGGCCACTGAGTGGGGAACTCCGTTATCTGATTCTTGCTCAGATCCCTAAAGCAAATGGAACACAGAGACACAGAGAGAGAGAGAGAAAGAGGGAAAATAAATAAAAATGGCAGAATCGATATTTGTGTGACGAACAACTTATCATAAACATACACAAGCACAACCACTCAAACTGGTTTATCATTAATCATCGGCGCTTGGGGAGTATGGGTTGGGGGGGGGCACAGAGAAAGCAACCTCTATGAACAAGGTCTGTGTTTAAATAAAAGTATTATAACATACTTTTTTTTACACAACTGATACTCAATCAGATTAGTTAATTTCACAATAAAAAAATAAATGGATAATACAAGAATTACTTTTTAAAACTGCAATCCTCTCATAGTACAAAACATACTGTCATGTTTCATATGTTATGTGTCTCTTTGTAATGCATGTTTTATAGCGACTGTAGAAATGTTCCGCATGCCAGTACATATAACGCATGCATGATGCATGTATGCACAGTTTCAACATGACTAAAGCCAACATGATAATTTCAACCCCCTTTCCTTCCTAGTTTGGCTCAGTGGTGGTTGGTTGGCACACGTGGGATGGATCCTTATACGTGTCAAATATTTCTTCTCTCTAAATCCGAAGGTTGGCAATTCAGGATAGCTGGGAGTTCTTAATTCATAACAAAACACACAGAGTTTGGTGCACACACGTACACTTCCTACACAGTCAAGTACCCTCTGCTATTCTATGCTACAGCTCATCATTCAGAAAGGGGCCACACTATCTGTCCTTCCAGCCTCAATTTGATTTACATTGATTTGAACGGAAAGCAAACAAAATGGCTTCAGTGCTGCACCATGATTAAGGTCTACACTATGAGCCAACTGATTGTGTACACAATGGATACATTTCAGATCCTTGTGTACAGTTTAATATCAAGGGGGAATCCATATGTATTGTATGCGTTCAGTTATATTTAGCATTCACAGCACATGATTGAATTAGCTTGTGAGGAAAGAGGGGGGGAAGGGGGGTCAGAGAAATGCAATTATGTACCCCGCTCGCAATGCTCTCATTACCATTTTAATGACTGTGCCTACATAAATCTGTACATGGATACAACATACAAACACCCTCTCTTCTAGTGAACAATCCGGATTCAATTACAGTAGAATTCTGCGCTTACGGATCTATTACAGGGCGCCGTCAGTGCAGAATTCTGTGGTAAGCAGTGCAATGAAGTTGTACAGTGCCCACAACAAAGCTTCATGTATAATAACCATGAACTACAATTTCACTGAGCTGAAGTGAGGGCATTTATCTTCTGGAGAAAGACACTTCTAACTAAAATCTGAATGTCTTGTAGGAACATTTAAAGGGCACCACCGCCAAGACCAGGGCAAGGAGTTGATGGTCTCAGTGTCCAGCCTCGGTACAAACAAAACCCTTAAGTTAACCACAGAATAAGATAGGAGTTAATTAACTGGCCACAATACTTTCCATATACAAGTATATAATGGCTGATCAATACAGGATCATAAACCAAAACAAGGTTCTGTGAGAGGGCCCCAATTCAACGGACTTAATTTATTTGCACCTGTATGCTCAAGTGCTCAGGCAGATACCAAAAACAGGCATATCATTAATTGAGCCAACATCCCTGTCATGCTCTCATTCAAGAAACGAAGGTGTTAACCATGATCAAATAATAACCTGAGAATAGAGTGAACGCCTAATTACCAAAGCAGTCTCTGTGTTAGTGGTTGCCGTATTGTCTCCAATTCCAAAGGATCACCTCCTGGTAAAGCATTAGAGTTAAACCCATTCACCCCCTCACAAGATGTTCACACCAATCTTTTATTATCGGTTATTGACTGTATAGATTTTCTTGGTTTTTTGTGTGCTTGGATTGGGGGTGGGTGGGGGAGGTTCTGAGTTGGGGATCAGAGTTAAAATGGCACACTGGAAAATATCAAAAGGATAAGGATTGGCCACCTGATCAAACAACAAATAAAGTCCAATGTACCAGATCCCTTCATAGGGTGGGTCCTAGTGGATTAGTGCAGAGCCTACCTAGTAAAGTAGAACAACATACAAAGGTAAAGGTGGCATAAATGCATTCTTACACGTTTAAAGCTGGGTCCGATTTTATTGCTTTGTTTACTAACTGAACAATTTGTCCTACTGCAATGCACCAATAAACCCTATGAGACGTTGACAGTTAATACTATCCGTCTGCAAGTTCATGGCATTGCTGGCTCTTTTCAATGGGATGTATTGCAGTACAACCTTCGTTTTGTTCCATGTAAATTCATCTGCTAAATACTTCACACTTCACATTCCTTTAAAGAGGAATGCCAAGTAAGCAAAGAGTAATTGCTAGGAAATTTTAAGATATCGCACCTTTCTATAGCCCTATAATTAAGTTTGTATTAATAGCAAAGTCTGCTGGTACAGAAAATATGCAACTTAAGTCTGCGAAACCTCCACAAATGTTGTGATAACATTCCAAATTTAAGTGTTAAATTGAACGAAAGTATAACTAAACAGAAACCTGGCGATGGCAAAACAAAATTTCAATTGAGTATTAAAAACAATATCGGAAAATCTGTGTTATATTATCAAGAGGATCTATATAAAACTCAAGTCTGTTTATCTAATATCACAGTTGTGTCACCCTTGGAACGGGTAGTATTAATATTTTATTAAATAAAAATGCCACCGCAGTCGTGAACACCAGCAGGCGAGCGGCCAAAATATTTGCAACATTGCCAAAATGCACATAATGGCTCGGCGAACGACCCAGAAACATGCATAATCGGATTTGGACTGGATAGTTTCTGTCTGATCGCCGTAAAGGGGTCCGCAAACTGGAGGCGGCTCCTCTGTTGTTTTGTTCCTACCGAGCTTTTTCACACCTGTCATCATGCCAATAGGTTACCCACAATGCCAGTCAGAAAAATACATGCAGATTTATGAGATGTGGCTACGCGCCCCATAACTGTCAATTACAACACCTGTGAAGAGTTCTGTTGACCCCATGACGTGGAGAGGATGATTGATATGGGCAGGTATCATTCCATTTTCATGTTGTCTAATTTGATTTGTGTTCCAAGGGAAATTGAATTTCAGTATTTTTGTTTGACATTAAAAAAAGTGCTGGTCAACTCATAAATTGGTGCGTATTTATATATGCATAGATTTCAAAGCACTCGGCACTGCTACTGGTTCCCATGTTCCGACTACGTTTTACCACATTTCTACTTTTAAGCCCTTTGTGTGGAGCAATCTCTCCGAGGATTGACCGACTTTCCTGTGAAGGCCTTTGGCTATCGAGTGCTCGATGTTCATACACAATCAGATAAAAAAGTGGGATTTGAAGGGTCAAATGAACTTTTCCACAGAACCAACTCACACTGCAAACCCTCAATGACCACAGTTTCTCTCCACAGAAGTCAGTTTTTTTTCTTTTCCCCCAAATATGAAACTCATCATTCAGATGACTATCTCACTGGCACCAAAATGTTATAAAATGACAGCTTGATTTAGAACGATTGGGAAACAGGTAACACCTATGCCATATTTCTCTATTTTGAGTGAAGAACTTTTTATTATTGTCATGAAACGACGACAAAAATGAGGCAATTGAGGCATTCCTGAACAGCCTATTCAAAACTACTGGACTGATCCAAACCAATGGAACACTCCAGAGTTCCCATTCATACTGGAGTTTGCTTGCTGAAAAAAAAGAGAAAAAAAAGGGGAGCTGAAAGGCACAATAGAACGCTTGAGTCAGCCCATACACAGTGCGCAAAATACACCCTTGAGCTACTAGGGCAGGGCCAACAAAAGCCTACTTGCTGCAGGGCGCGAAAAGCGATCAACTCATACAATGGTTTGCTCCACCAGGCACACAATCAATCTTTGGTTTAATTGTGTTGCAAACAGAGGTGGCTAGTAGGGGCAATTGGCATTACAATTGCTCCCAATACTTCAGAAAACCTAGGTTGCATGCCCAGGTGCACTGTCCCAATTGCAGGCAGACTACACATGTACATTACATGTATACAGTCAGTTATTTCTGGTTTCCAGTTCAATTTCATAGTGTGTTTTCCTAAACAAGTACCTCCAGAATCAGATACTGAGAAAAAAAAACCATTTTACTTTATGACAGCTTGCTTGAAAGATGAAGATAACAATGGATTTTGTATAGGAGCAACAAGTTGCCTTCTATCCCCAAAACATGAAAGTGAATCGCTTATTCTCACACTTTGGCAGCGATGCTAATTATACAGAGATTAAAAATACAATTTTATACCAAATTTAAGAAATACAACGCATCAAGTGAGGTCGCTAATAGACAAAACCATCAAGCGTTTCTTGTGTTCAGAGGCTACAACAAGACATCTATCCAAGGTGATTAGATTAGGAGGTGTCCTGAAGTCATCAGAATCGTACGTGTAGGTCTCAGAGACTTCATACAACTAAACCTCACTTGTTTACTTGTGATTTTGCGCTAATGATAAATTATTGTTCAAAAAGTTCCTCTCTTAATTACTGTATCTTCCCTATAATTACATACAGTTATTTGAAACAATCAGGGTAAAATAGACAAAATCTGGTGAAGATTTCCATGACTGTATCATTTTCAATACAAAAACAAAATAAGAAAACTTTCATTTTTTTTTTATTATACATTTTTTTACTTTTACAATTTTTGGCACAAGTTGCAGACTTCATAAAGCAATTTGCTGTCCATGTAACTTAATTTCCATAATCTTTCTGGTTTGAACACCTTGCCACAACTGTGCAATAACTACCCATCAACACATAAACGCTCCCGAACACTGTCACTGCGCGAGCATTGTTGATTTTTTCAGTCGCGGCAGTGTAACTATGCCAGTATTATTTCTTCTTTTAATCCGACAAGAGGAGTTTCGTGAAAACACAATGAGAAGGACGTGCATGTTGTTATTCATAACACAGACGCAGCACCGGGCTCGGCAATACTGTCCTGCCGAACGGCAAGGAATTCATTTTCCTTACAGATTGTGTTCTGTTGACATTTCATCACAGTAGGCCACCCTACCGGGGGCTGCCTCAGCTCGCAGGATTGCATCAACTTCGACACTTGGATGCTAATCATTCTCACCGATTTTTCTCTCCAGTAATACACCTAAAAAAAAGCATTCAGACTCGTAGGGACGGAAAATCAAGGTTTCTTTTTGCAGACCCCTTTCTGATATTATACCCAGCGACTGTCAGACAAATTTGTTTTTTATTTTGTATCTCAATTTAACTTATTATCTATTGCCACATTTATGATTTAAAATGGGAGGCCAGTTTTGCTGTTGATCAGATCCACATGTACCCAATGTACCTATTTCTACATATTGAGTACATTTCAATTTTCATTACCATGTTGTGAACCAGCATGTACTCATGTACATGTACAAGTACAAGCACATAAACCAAGGTGTACATATGTATAATCTACCCATACAGCATTTAAATTGTGCTGGCCGAAACCTTTTCCTCAACTGTATACATAATGCATGTCATTTCACAGCACCTTGCTATACTTTTCCTACCTCTGAGGATTTTTGTCCATGTACTAGTATGTGCACAGGTGTGCACCTTTATATTTGCGTAAGTTAGGACTGCTATTCCTTATGCTGTATTCATTTACGTCAACTGCTGTTTGTCCATATGCAAAGATGGGGCTGTTTTGTCTTTCTGCATGCACAGCAACACTGCCTAACAAAAGGGGGTTATCCTGAGAACCAATACATTGTGTATGTGAGAAGAGTGTGTCTTCTGTCAGTGAGAAAATGGTGGGCCCAGGTAAACAAAGATTTATACCCAGCATCATGAATATCTAATGAGCCAAAGAGTGAATCCAATACTAGCTTGGTGTCATTTGAAGGACAAATCCACCAGCACAGCAGTCGCACCATACCCATGCTGCACTTGAACACAGTGCGGCTCAGCAGCATAACATCAACCTAAGGGAGCCATTCGGAATTATCAATGTCTTAAAATTATTTACCCAAAATTACTGACCTACCAAGCCACCACAAATTGCTTTCCCCCCTTTTTTAAACAATGATTTTCATTTTATTTTCTTTGCCCTACCCTCTCAAGCTTATTTTACTATCTTGGTTTTTTTTATACACAGCTACTTCTCAAAGATAGCCGTCTTGTTTTTTTCTACCATTTGTGTCAATGTAACCAATCAGACACTGAAAGGAAAACACACTCTCATGCCCAGGTTTATCCCATAAACATCAGACCAACACTGCCATTACATGGCCAAAACAAGTGGCTGGGAATCTCTCAAGATGTCAGTAGAGCAACTAAGCCATCTTTTTTACTTTCAGTTTTAAGAATCCCCCAGCTGTTGTTTGTTGCACTTCATACATGTACCCCTGTTCCTCATTTTAGTGAGCTGTATTTTTTCCTTTGCTGGAGAGTAAATTAACCTGTAACTCCATCATATGCATGACAGGTATGCATTTTTCAAAAAGATCAGCTTAATATAAACCATTCTTCTAATCAGGTCAGCCTGCCGAATGAGAATGGCCTAAAAAATACCTTGAAAATAATATTCAAAGCGAAGATAGTAAAGTAGCACAACCATTACAATGTTCTGTTGGATAAAAACTTGTTAAGTTTAAGAATTGAGATGCCTTTGTCTTCCACTTTATCTTCTATTTTTTTTTTTTAATGTCTGCAGATTATGACACTGTGTCCGACAAATCAACAATATACTGTGCATTAATTCCATTTTCAGTGTGTTTACTGTCCATGTGTGTACATGTAGATCATATCTTTCAGCAAAGGAGGGTTTTATTGTTGTCAACTTACTATTTTCTTGTGGAGAATTTTCTTTTTACCTTAACGAGTGTGCTTTACACTATTAGCAGTGTGTAGTTCCTACTGCATTATCATACGCATCACAACACATAACAATTTTAGACTGTACGCACCATTAACTTTGATATGGCTCTATAAAACGCAAAATGACATTCGGATACCAAATACACATCAATAATCCTATATATAGTCTTCTACAGTGAAAGATGCAGGAATAAATAAAACATTTTCAAAATCACTAGTTTTTTTTAAGGGTACTCTTTGTAGTAACTCATAGTGTTCACTAATCCCCCCCCCACTGTGTTGCATCAGTAAACACTTAAATCTATCATCGTCCTTTACCACTTGTTTTCATTTAATTCTAAGAGGGTGAAATGCAAAGATCATGTGCAAAATTCCTCACCGACCGCTATTTTTCTATTCATAGTGTGGTGCACATGACAAACAGGCCGGAGCTAATCGCTGGCATACATCAAATGCAATAGAACCTCACCTGAAGTCATCAAGCACAATGTCACAGCAGGTACTTGTTTACTCACAACATTATGAACAGGAATATTTTTACACCAACTGCTAATTTCCTGCATACAATAATATACTCAGGGATAGTATAATGTGATTTTCCCATCTACAGCTTTATCAGAGTACATGTAGTTCACCACATTACGATTAGCCATTTGGCAGATCCAGAGTTACAGTTTCAATCTGTTTTTCTTTAATTGATGACACCCACTGCCCCTCCACATCATTGACACGACACAGTATTATATTTTTAACTAAATTGCCTAGTTTGATTTATAAATTGTAGTTCTTATTTACATGTACACGTACTACATGTACAACCCCATTGTATGTTTTGGGAGCATTTATGTGGGTATCTCGGTGTCATTTTATCAATTGTAGTTTGAACAAGAAGTTCTAAGAACTGTTTTGGTCTTCTCTACATTTCATACATCATGATCTAGTTTTCACAAGGATGCTGTTAATGATATGATCGAAAATTGGCTGCAAACAGACTGTCAATTTTACACAACTTGTTAAGTTTCTTGAGAAGTGAAGTGAAATGACTGATGGCAATTGGAGATCATTCTGCTTGACAAACCCACCAGGACCAGACCCTATTAGGGTGTTTTATCATGTATTCTATTACTTTTGTGGCATACCACGTCGGTGCAATGTGTGGACCATGTGTCCTGGATTTTTGGCATAACGCTGGTGTGGCATTAGACCCGACAATCAGAGAAATAGGAAAGAGAGAAAACAAAAAGTGAAAATGAAATGCGATCCTGTTGACGAGGGGCTTGAGATTCCCCGCTCTGAAGGAACACCACAAGGTGGCGAGTTATGCCGTATTTTCACAGCTGCTATTGCCTTGTACAGGGTTAAGGGGAGATCAGTGTAGGTTGTGCTGCTTCACAATCTACCTACACATGTACTGTGGTAAAAGGGGAAATTAGGCCTTGAAATTTCTGGCATGACTATTGCTTGGCAGTTTCTTACTTCACCTGGCCGGGACTTACACACTGATTGACAAGGGACAACGGGGATTTCTCTTTTTCTGTACAAAAAAAAATGCAATCAGAGGAGTACGAAAAACTAAAACGTCTGACTGAAGTTGTACTACACACCTTGAGCATATCAAAGGGGGCTCTTAAAATGAAAATTTCATTTGATAGTTGAGGAAATGTACTTAAAACCATCTACAAGAACCTGTTCCCAGGGTGTCTCATTCGGGCTTACTCTTGATTTATGTTTTTCCCCATTTGTGCCACTACCTTTCGCAATCCCCCACCACAGACAGGCGCTCCGGCCTGGTAAACCTCCCTAATCTGAGCGTTCTGTGACCTATACCTATACATGTACAATTGTGCATTCCCATCTGATCCCACTCTCCAGCCCATCATAATACCCTGCATGATTTCACAGAACTACTAATGTGGACGACTGCACAGAAGGAAGCGCCGTAAGCCATGGCCAACAACAACTGACATGCACGGCAACTGGAGCGTACCGGACCTCCGTATAAACCAACCACATCGCTCGATCATCCCTCGAGTGAATTCTGCATGCAAGTATTAGGCCACACACTTAAATACATGTACAGGTAATAAAATTGACCTTGAAAATGCCTGCCTCATTTTGGTTCACCTTCCTGTCTTCAGAGATACCTACATGTACCTTGATGCTATTGCTAAAGTTAATACACTCACTGTACATTGTAAGAGAAACAAGCCAGGTCAAAGTTGATGTTGTGAATGTCTACTTTTGTATACAAATATTTGAAAATTTATTGTTGTATCACCTTACCTACATTACATGATGTAAGTAAAGATAATTCAGGCTTACAAAATAAAGTTTCTTGAAACGATAAAAAGAGGGGAGTATATTTTTTTGTACAATTATTATTATACTACAAGGTAGGTACAAACCATACATATACAATGGCAAGTTAGCATTATACTATTAATTATATAATTACTAAAATTGTGACCGTATAACGATCTTTATAGGCCTACGTGTACATACTATACAAAAGCATGTCTAAATTGTTGTTGCTGAATGCTGAAAATCAAGCTATGCCAACCATAACATACGAAACTCCAAAACAACAAATTATAGGCATAAGCCAAAACAGTGAAAAGGCTATTTTATTTTATCATACTCTTTGTTATTGACTGATCCTGGGCATGCTAATCTGCCAGGCCAACTGACGGGTTTGTAGAATTATATCCCAGCGAGATATAAAGGCCGTGGCATCTCACACATTCAGGCTGCCCTGCTGGGTAGAAGATGGCAGTGGGTCGGGGGTACAGCCAAGGTTCAAATTTCATTAGGGCTTGTGACGGGAGCAGCCATTGAATAATCGTAGTTTGTTTGGGAAACTGACATGGTCTACTTAGGGCGGTCAGAATGTACTAGGAAAGGGACGGTAACTAAGGGCTGCTATCATGAGGATAATGCACAAGCCTTGTTCCTCATTATTCAATGGGGTTATCTGTTCCAACCCTGTGCACAAAGAGCTGCAAAGAAATCTCCCATAATTTTTTTTTACTGCAGTAATACCAATTGTTTGGGTATTAATGCATCAGGATCAACCTAGGCTTGCATCTATGTACATCACATTGTACATTAAAATTAGTAGGGTTTTGCCCCTAACTTTTTTCAGTGACTTTTTCATTTCACTAGGCCGTTGGCTTTTTGTCTTGTCCATATTTAATTTTAAATAGGGTATCTTTCCAACACTGAAATAGCCAGTCCGACCACTTTGAGAGAGCTGAGGTGTTTTAACCAGCGGGCCAAGTTATTGGTTAGAGATCCTATTCTTCACTCTATGGTAACTCAGCACCAAAATACTTGGACTTGGAGAGGATTTGCATGCCTGACTCAGTGATTTCAGCAGTTTGTTATTTGGGTCTACAGCCCCAAATCCTCCAAAACCTAAATAGGATTTTTCAGGATTTTGGAGGGTAAAGGTTTTAATAATCCAAGATTTGAAGATGTCTACCTAAGCAAAACGTTCAAACTAATAAGCAAAATGTGCTAATCAAAATGTAATAAGTGTCCTTCACGCGGCATTTAAAAATACTAATGAAGTACAAGCAACATAATTTGACAATGTAAATGACATTGACCTTGACTAGATTGTATTTCATTGCTTCATTTGTATGCTCAAAGAACACGATTCTAAATAGGATCAGCGTAAGTGGAAAACGTAACTTGAGGCAATTAACAAATTAATTTTTTAATTTGACAGTTCCAAAGAGCATTGGTTTCACGTTTTCACAGTTGGATGAGAGCGATTTCTTTTTGAATTATCCTAACTGAATATATGACAAATATTTTATGGTGATGAACAATCAAGTTTGCACATTATTATTATTATTATTATTTTTGATTTTGTAAATCTTTTTTTGTGTGTAAATAAACTCGACGCCTATTCAGAGTATACAGCTTCATATGAGAACCACGTGTCTACATACTTGAACTTTTACCGCTTATGGAATTTGTGTAATTTAAATAAATTATTCCTATTATAAATTGTTCTCAAGCTGCGCAAAACATCGTTTGACTGCCACTGGACAACTGAAAAAAACTGGGGGGGGGGGGAACACCCCCCCAATCTAAACATCAGTTCACTCGGTAGTGTGCTTCTACCAGCTTCACAAGAAGCCTAAAGTAGTAGTACACTGACTTAAATTGGACTCTGCATTTTTTATGATTTTACGCGGCACTTCAAATATCCATTGTGATCCGCGCTTGCATGTTCCAAAGAGCATAGAGAGGCAAGCAACTCAACAGAACTCCCGTGAAACAAACAAAGTCCTCCACTGGATTTTTATGTTGGGCAACGGGACGTTTTTTTTTTTTATGTGTGAGTGTATACATGGACTCATTCAGTTGCAAGGTGTGAAAAGGCCAAGGTACATTAAAAATTCCTGGTCTGAAGGTGGCTGAGTGATATAATTGTGATATCGATGAAGGATCACCAAATAGGACAAGGATGGAATTCTGCCATGCAGTGTAATATAACGACGTACACGTGTCTAGATCCAGAAAATTAATATGATATCCTCTCTACTACATGTGCATGTATGACATTACACGATTATATGTAACGTGTGGGAATATTCCTTTTTAAAATTAATACGGTGACATTTCAAACATGACTCCTGTCATTCCAATTTGGTTGCAAGAGAAATCCATGAATTGATCTACCAAAGCTTCATGACATTATGACAACACTCTAGGCGCTTGTATTTTTTAAGGGGAAAAAGGGAGTAAAACAAAAAAAATTTAATAAAATAACATTTGGCAAAGATTAAACACTTGTACCAGAACACCATAAAAGCCACATTACATGCACCTCAAAAAGTACTTTTTAATAACAATTTTGAGTCCATGCTACCTTACAGTACCTTTAAATGAAAGAGAGAAAAAAACCCAGATGAACCTGACTGGCCCAGGAAGTCAATTTCCCCTTAATGTGTGTAGTCTGAATGTCTGATTTTTTTCCTCAAAAAATAAATCAATACAACTACCGACTGCTATTTAACATGTAGTCAGAGGGGTACTTGAAACTCGTCCCCAAAAAGCAATCTTGGGGAAAATCAAATACTTACCACCCAAAAAAGAAAGAAAAACAAAAAAAGTACAGCAATAAAAGTAAGGTGTGCATAAATATGACAAAATGTATACAATTCAGGTGAAATATGGCACCATTAACTGTCTGCACTGGGTTTACACAGGTGAATTTTAAGGGGGGCCTACACTTTTTTTAATGGCGTTTTATATTTATGCACATCTGACCATCAGGGACGGCTAACTTCAGATGTTTTGTCTGCACTTACGTTTCATTAAATACTAGTGACCTGTAACCTAGATTGGCGAGAGAAGGGGACTATTCAATTGGTGGTAATTACATGCGAGTTATAAATATCCAGTCCATCCTTCATCTAGGTGTGAACTAATGTTGGTTTCGTCACCAAGAACAAACAAATGGAAAAACAGAAAGCTTATAGAGCACTTCATGTGTCGTTGTTTGTGCAGAAGCCGTTGATGGATGAAGAAAACTGATTTGCCCACCCAATAAAAAAAAAAGCTTCCCAAAAGCTTCCCCTGATAACTAAACAAGGGTAAACAAAAAAAAACACACAAAAAAAACATTCATCTGGAAACCAATCATCCAGGAATTATGGTAAAATTTACATAAGGCCCGATTGTTAAAACATAGGCCCTACAATTTAAATTTGCAAACTTGCAGCCTTTCCCTATGAACACAACGTGTGTGAAACAGTGGAATTCCAGTTGGGTTCACTGGGCAAGGGTTTGAGAATGTAGACAGATCTACCCTGTCGGGCAAAGTTCAAGACTATGTATCATTAAAGGTTCTGTGGGAAGCCATTGGCTCTCTGACATGCAAGCACAATTGAACATAACACGGAGAAAGAAATGAGGCTATTTCTGCAGGCTGTGTGGAATTTAGGGCAGAAGAATAAAGCTAACACTCCGTGAATGCCAGCACTTACAAGAGAGCTCGTAAGGGCCGTGTTTGTGGTACAGGTACATGATCTACACATTGGGTTATTTTATTGCTGCCCCACCTCTACACAATGAAAGCACAGCCCAGGAAATGAGGGTCAAAAGGTCACTCAGCTATTGACCTGAGTTGCTTGGTTCGTCAGCGATGCTATTACTGAGAGGACGCCACTTACATTTGAACACTGAGAATGTGCTAACATTAACATTTTGCAATGAGTACAGAACACAAAAAAGTCGTTGCTTCAATGGATAATTCACAAATTTTAGTGCATCCCATAAATCCACATAATGGTTGGTACATTATTCATGCACAGGCCTGATATACTTTACGGAGGCAACTCAGGCAATTGCCTCGGTTACCACTAGTCATTGCCTTGATGCCCTTGAAATGTTCCAATAGAAATTTACTGTTTCCTCACAGAAGTGGCTTTCATCAAGAGGAAAATGCTTTGGTGCCCTTGCCCTTTCAAGAACGAAGCAATCAGGCCTGCATGTAGTGTGGTATTACTCTGGGATCATTCAAGAATTTGTTTTGATTGAACAAAAAAAGGGAATAGGACTGAGAGTGCAATGACTCATGTTTTGCACCCAATCTGCAGACTCTTATCAAGCATGATTCAAGCAATTGTTTCTGTGTAATTAATGATGCCATTGACATTTGTGTCATTTTTAAATGGAATTTTAATCAAACGCGCCCTCTAACAGGCTGGTCCTGGAGAGTGCACAATATACTTTCAATAAATTATTATCATCATCATTGACTGAAAACATGGATACCAAACTTGCAAATGAGGGGGGAAACATTGTAACGGAGACCAAAGCTAAGAAAATTAAACCGTGACTGATAATCCAGCAACTGTCTTTCCAAATTTGTCCTCTGCACATCTTTTCTTCCATACTCTTTTCCCAGAGTTTTCCCAAACTGTAAGCATCCCTTTTCAATCATACTGCAGAATTAGAGCAGCCATTTTAAAACCTTGGAAGGGCTTATCAACCACTAGAACCATCTACCCTCCAAACTAACAACAGTGTCTACTTGCATCTAGGTGGAGAAAATTGTGGTTAAGTGTCTTGCTCAAGGACAGACGCTCAAGCACAACAGAGCCAAAGGACCAAGGTGTTGCCCGGGTGTTGCATTGGTGTTACTGTTCCATCTGCACCATTCTACCTAACACAATCCTTTCATAATGGTTAGAAAGTCTACCATGGAAAGTCTACATAGCTTTGTGCAAATATTGCAGTTTCTATTTTGCACAACTTGAGCCATGAGTCTCTTCTGCCTCCATGCTCAGACAGACAATGAATAGTACCATAAACGACCGCCACTTTTCCACTCAGTATTCCCCTCAATAGTAGGCCTACCCTAATTCGTATCCGATTATCATTTTGATCATAACAAGTGAAAACGTGGTAGTCGAATGCAGCACTGCATGAAAGCAGTCAAAGTCAGACTTGAACAAGGAAGATAAACAGAAATCATAATTTCAGGTATAACTATAGTTTCTATGTTCATGCTCCCTTAACAGTAGTGATCCGCTGGCCAAATGCTAGTTAATCTACCTGAGGACCAGTGAAAATTCTCTCCAAGTTGTCTGGCTGGCTACTTCAGTGTTAAAACATGTCTCTATTTAGTATGAAATATGGACCAGTGAAAATACTGGTGGACCAGTGCAATGACAAGCTAACTAGTCCTGCTGGCTAGTTACTGAAAAAGTTAAAGGCAAACCCTGTCAAGGCCTTCAAACATGTATGTTCTTGATATTTTGTTTAGTTCTGGAAGATCTTCAAACATGTATAAAGATGATATAAAAATCCAGTTTAAATCTTGGGTCTTGTACAGTGTACACCAATGGTGATTTACTGGCTACATGTAACATGTCAGTTGTTTGCACTGAATACGATTTTCAAAACAGTGTCATGTGTGTACTTTGGGGAGGTGGGGATGGGGACTTGTTCACTATAATAAAAACAAAGAGGGGAGTGACTCCATATTGTCCAGGCCTGGAATTAACATGGAGGTTCGACTCGGACGCTAATGGCCTTTGTTGCCCTGGTGCCCCTTCACAGGGTTCCCTTATTACAGTTAGACTTTAAGTTTTTCCCAATGGAAGTGCCCGTAGCAAAATGAAAATGGCCTTGCCCTCTCAAAGATGAAATTACACGCCTGATTGTACTCGTCACAATCAAAATCACACATACTGGGTAGTGCTGGGCACAATCGGTCGATCTGCGCAATTTGTTGATCTGTACAATCGGTATATCATTGCGGGTCGGTCGATCATGACGCTTTATCGGTCGATCCCACTGCCACCAGTCAGCAAACACTTTTTCTTTACAATTCACAACTCTGGAGTAATTTTTGTTAAAGGTAAGTGAAGTCCAACGTATCCTGCAATCGTGCATTGCAATCTACAGGCTGCACAGATCGCGGAATCGTGCAACGTGATTGACCAATCAAGCAGATCGCCCGATCGCACCCAACAGTACCATTACTAGTGATCATGATTGACAGAACAGTTTTGAAATAATGATTGAAAAAGTGGTGGTCGGATACTACACATTTTTATGATTCATGAAAGTAATTTTGGCATCCTCACAAATTGACATCGAACATTGTCAAACATTAATAATAACAATAACATTGGCATTATTTTACGCTTGTTAGTTGTGATTGCCCTTGGCTTGGCCTCAGCAATGTCAATAAACTATTTTCATGGGGAATCATGCCAATTGTCTTTAAGCTATAATATTTCTTATTTAGTTGCCATGGCGCCATGTATTGTAAGCAAGAAATATATTGTACTTGATGAGGGTACGGTTCTTTACTTTGTTTAAAAACGAGTTAACTGGTTATGTCGGTCGCACTACAAGCCAAAAACTGCCGTCTCCTGTCGACATCAAGTTTGATATGCACTGAAAAACCACCTTAGAAAGTAACCCCTTAAATATACTGTAAAGGAGTCATACATATCCAAATATTTAAAAACAAATTGTGCTTTTAACTTATAAAAAATATGATTCGTATCTTGAAGTAGTAACACAGTGTTTACTACTGTATGTCTTTCTTTTTAATGTTTCATTTGACTTGTTTGGTTTTAATTTAAAAAAAGGAACATAATTATTTAATGGCTGTCATTATGCAAATATTTTTGTATATTATTTTTTTAATAATGTTTAAATAACCATCATGTTGCACAAATTACTTACAACTTTTGCTACCCCTACAGGTAAATGTAGGGTATCGTCTAGGTTTGGTATAAAGACAACATGGCAGATGGCACTAGTTGTCACTACTTCGTAATAATTTTATAATAATTAAGTTAAAAACACAATTTGTTTTCAAACAGATTGAAGGTTATTTGGATAAGACTCCTTTACATAAGGGGTTTATTTATCTTCTAAGTTCTTAGGTGTTTTTGCAGTGTATTTCAAACATGTTGTCGCCTTGTTGGCAGTTGTCGGCTTTTAGTGCAACCCGGTTTGGTTTTTTAAAACTAAAAGTACAGTTTTAAAACTAAAAGTACAATAGTATACTATTACAAGTTACCACACAATCATGACACAGACAGTGAATACTTACAAAATCTTGACCCAGTGTGGTATGTCATTTGGTACAGCCGTCAACTGGCGTTTACTGCAATCAACCATTTCTGCTAAGCACGAACATACTTCGGGACATCTGACATACTGAGGTTGCTGGGCTTCAGTCAGGGTACCCCGACCAAGGAACCCCAGAGCACCGAAGAAACACCACCACCATATCAGTCGGATGGTGGTCACCCAGGCGGACGCCATCTTGCTTGGCGACTGGTCCAACCCGCGGGACGGAGCAGCACGGTGTTCGGGGATCTCTCTCAACAACACACAACGCAGCTGTGTATCGCTGCCGAGAACGGTCGGTGCGGCGTAACCGACAAGAAAATGCAAGACTTCTCACTCACTTTCTTGAGTCCGAATCGTTGCTGAAAAATCCAAGAGATACATTGTACTGTTAGAGAATACTCCACTGCTATGAACACGGGAAATGTAGTCGAAACATTGCGGAAAAGTTCGCTGTTTCTTGTGGACTGTTGACGTTTGTTATCGCAAGCACCAGGCCTTCACGCTATGCAGTATGTACTGTACATGTGTGTATACCCATATAAACGCACTATGCACACAGCAGTGTGCTATAATGTACATGTACACTGTACATGTATGGATGCATACACTGTACATTGAAATCCCACATTATACTCTCAATAAACACGTACACGTACACTTGAGCAGCAGTGGCCTAATCTCTTCATGAATATTTATATTTCTAAATTTACTCGCAACAGACCAATCAGCAAAGATGTTAAATAAAGAGGACACATTCCACAACATGTTAGCAATATTTTGATTGGACGATACATGACCTTTTAGATTAGCCCCTAGGCTCGTTCGCCAAAATGCAAAGTATTATTTAAACAAGGCCAAGCAAAAATAAAAATGTGTTATGCATACTTCTTGAGGGGAATTTCAAATAGAAAGCGTATAAATGAACGTGGGGTGAATATCAAATAAACCAGATACTGATGTAAATTATGCATTTTGCTTTTCTGTACTCTACAACATGACTGTTAATTGAAAAAAATTGAAATTATACAAATTGACACTATAAATTCTACTCTTCCAAGATGCAAAAACAACTATGCGTTTTGCTTGGAAGTACATAGTTATTCAAACTTCAAACCTTACGTAGTCTATTTATTTATTATTTATTTATTTATTTATTTATTTGTTTGTTTAAACGTGTTTATACACGGTACTGTTTTCATTTTCCAAACTTGAACTAGAAATGCAGGCTAAACCTATTGTTTTTGT
Organism: Marthasterias glacialis; assembly: GCA_911728455.2. Taxonomy (NCBI): domain Eukaryota; kingdom Metazoa; phylum Echinodermata; class Asteroidea; order Forcipulatida; family Asteriidae; genus Marthasterias; species Marthasterias glacialis. The sequence continues at coordinate 22,331,907 of OU452221.1, read as the reverse complement.
CTGGTGTTTCGCGGAGTTATTTTCGCGTGACGTATTTTCGTGTGACGGTTTATCCCCGAAAACGACAAGATGCAGTGTTTCTATTATTCTATTTCTTCAGGAAAACTTGTTATGATCTGGTACATATTTCACCCACTATGATAATACTTTATACCTCGATAAAAATATAGATTGTTCAGTTTATAAAACCGCAATGACGTATATCTTGAGGATTTCCTACAAGATTTGTATACATAATTTCCTTTGTACCATTTCCAAGAATACTCTGCATGAATAGCAAATTCTTTAAGGGCCAAACAGTTGTTTTAAAACAATTTAACAGTTTACCCTTTCAGTCTCATTTTGGTTATACCGGCTTTGAATGGAGACGAAGCAAAAATACTGTCAGACCCCCCCGGCCACCCAGTCCCGCCCCGGCCATGTTTTGTCCCCAAACGACATAAAATAGTTAGTTTTTGCGCATGCGTAGTACGTTCGCTTTCCCATGATTATTTACATCAGGAAATGTATGTAAAGTGATGAAAACGCCAAGAAGTTCTCTAAAAGAGAAGAAACTTAACAACTTGGAAAAATAATTTGAAACAAATTTAGATAATATTGATCTGAACATTGAGTAAGGACCAGACTTGCTCTACGGAGGTCTACACGTGAATTCCAAGGCATATTGGCCTACGATAAAAAAAACCACCTTTGTTTATCTGCCAACACGGGACGATTGTTATTTGGCAAACAAACGAGATTTATCGCATGAAAGCTGCTCTATTGTGTTCTTGACAGAGTTTCGAAAAGAACAATTTGATCATGCAAATGAGATGAAACGCGACGGTAGAAATTAAGCGTTAGCCCAGATCTAAGACACACAGGTGTGACTTCGTGAGGTGAGCGATGGTTCTGTTTTATCTTTACGGGAGGAGATAATTGGCAACTCAGAAATCGATAATAAGGAGATGAAATGAGCGAACGAGATGACAATTAGGGTGGGCTTACACCGTGGTGATACCAAATTTACCCATCACTTTCTAACACGCCCACCCTATATTTAATCAAGACAGCAGTGTATAATTTTTCGTATTGCTGTTAGATTTTTACCTTCCATGGCTAAAGTCTACATCGGTAAATATTCAAGTAGTTCTTTAAAGCATTGCAAATTGCTTTTAGCCTGTCATACCCGGACAAAATAATGTTTAAAGGGATTTTTTTACACTTCAAAATAATCCATGTAAATGTAAGTTGGATTTACTTTACATGTACCACTTTTATGGAGAAGATAAAAGAAGAACGGTTTATTAAAAAGTAGATCCGCGGCGAAAAATAAAAATACGATCCACCCATTTCACTTCAATTTTACTTTAACACGATACACAAAATAATAATATATGCACTGTCCGAGATTTTATTCGATATTCAATTAAGACAGTTCAATGATAAAATCTGTCTTGAAAGGTCCACACTGTGCATGCACACATTTTAAACTGCTTTATAAGACACTCGTCTTCGCTATACGAGTACAAAATGATGTCACCCAAGTATTAAAGATCTATGCCCAGACAGCATAGGGTTATGACATTTTCATCATCTGTCGAACAAGCAGAGTATGAAATACTGAATTAAGCCTGCTGGTGATCAAAAACAAAAATACCTCAACCAAGTAATACATCGAGTGAATGGCTCATCAAGAGTCGTATAGCGATGTATGAGTTAATTAAATGATGAAAGCAGTAATGTTGTAAACTGCATCAATTTGTCTCTTTGTCGGCGCACGTCCACTTAGAACTAGTTCAACAACAATGCTCGTCAATTACCCGGTTCGTGACTCGTCATAAATAGTTCAGAAAGTTCGTGATTTGAGCCAGGGTGGCGTCCACTGCACCTGCTCCGTTTAGCTAAAGACTTAAAGACATGGGGCATGATTTGTATAATCCAAGCTGTTGTCATCAGGCAAAACAGTATGGTGTACGATATGAAATCATCATGAAACCAAAGAGTGGGAAGTTACATTCGTGGACGTTGAAAAGAAATTTCTCGGTCAATCACAAAACTTTTGGACGACATTTTGAAAGGAAACATTTTATAGACATGGTAGGCCTACTTTTATAAATAGTTCTAGAAATAGAATACGAGGAATGTGTTCTGAAAGACCAAATACAAGTTTAGTTCGTAGCACCTGGTCACGAAATAAAAATGGACGGAAAATAATGAATGTTTAAAAAATCTGAAAGTTTACTTCAATAGTTGAAGAATTGGAATTGGTGGGGAAGTAATAATAACTGTGTACGGTTGATTTTTGGAAGATTACATTCAATTAAGAAGCCACCATATACATAAACAAATAAATAATAATATTAACAACAATATATAAAAAATCAACTATATAACGAAGTGTAGACTCATAGACTGGATTCGTGCAGAGTTCGCAAATGACAACATTACAGATTGTTTGTTTAGTCCTATTATTAACTATTATGTATAAACTTTTAGATCTTTCTGAAAATGAAACCAAAACAGTATCAAAATCGACTAGTAATAATAACCCGAAGATCTGTACTGTAGCCTTACCCGTAGATCTGAATTTCTCTGTGAAGAGAAGACGATCAAGAAATTATCAGTTTGATTGTGGAAGGGAAAACCCTTCCACATCCAAACTGATGGCGTAAAAACTGATAGGGTAAAAACGCCATCGAATGAAAACCAAATCCACATGCAACGCTCCGGTCCGAAGCGAGATTCGTACCGGGGTCGACCGAGTGGAAGGCAGGGCATTATACTAAGCTAACCCGATCCCTATCTATGAGCGTGTAAATCCTAACAATCTGTATTTTTTTCTTCTTCAAACTCTTTCTCGCTTAACCGTTGAAACTTTGATTATAGGCCAGACATAAAGTTTAGCTTGGGCTTACAACCGCCGCATGATGCAACCATAACAATCTTTTCAAAATGAACTCTTTATATCGATCTGATTAATACTGATGTTCTCCACGCTTATCGTTACAATTCTTTCTATATGGGCGTTCTTCCTCAGCCACATTTTCCTTTGACTTCAATTTGGGAGGTGAATTAATCATCCAGTTCTTAGAACGATCGTGTTTTTTATACTTCTGTTTTTATAAGCCCCTACAGAAGGGCAGCATTGCCGTCACGTTATTGGCAACCATCTTAGCACGACTATGAGGGGGGGGGGGGGGGACACAACTTATTTTATTTTGTAAACGTATGCACAATATAGCTGTGATTTAGTGTGTCAGCTTTTTTTATTTTACCAAATAATTGTATCATTTATTTCTGTACTTTTTGTTAGAACTGACTACCAACTGTGATCTCTATATTATTAGAATTTCAGGTTTTTTTGAGAGGCAGGACAACTTGTCAAGATGTTTGTAGGGACTAGCTAGATATACTGCTATCCGAGTTCAATGATTATGTTTTGGGTCATGTGCCAAGATTAGTACAAGGCGGGTCCGTTTTCATTGCGTAAGCTGCCGTTCTGTCTTCACAATCACGATTATTTCTCTCACCTTACTAACTTGTGACTATTCCTCCTCGAGACGATTAACACAAGTGTTCCCCAAATATATATACATTATAATTATTTTGTTGATAAAAAAAAACCAACAACGTTGAATTACAATTACACCCTTCCAAGTATCATACGACTCAGCCGTCCGTTGGGCCACCTTGGCATTGAGACGGAATCAGAACGTAACCGGGGTGAAAATAAATCGAATCCAATAAAAGGCAGAGCATGAAATGCTGACGCGCGGCATGACGCAAAAGCCCACGTCAAAACGGAAAAAGAAAGGGTAGAAGCTGAGGCTCAACGAGGCTATATATTGACGGCAAGTTTGATTCTCAACTCAACATATTTGATTAAAAAAGTGAATTCTTTTTACATTGTTTTAGTATTACATGCTGACGACCAAGATCACAATATGCTGCCGTTGTAATTTTAAGTAAATATCTAAACACAAAGAACCAGTAGAAACACTTCTATACTCATTCATTGTCTACGGTTTTCTTTTTTTTCCTTTTTGGAGGGGAAGGGAGGGGGATCTAGTGAAATGAATAAAGACATAATCTCCTTTAAATCATTCTATATTTCTCTAGCCCACGCTTCTTTTCAATTTTGGATGAATTTTCTAGCTTGGAGCAGTTTCTTCCGTCCAATCGCGGCGGATTATTGTAATCGGGATAACACGCAGAAAAACCGAGATCTAATAAGCGACCCTACCGTTAATTTGATCGAGGTGTCTTCACGGCGGCGTTCCCTGAAATTACATGTACGGCCCCAACATGTCGTACCCCAGATTTCTCCCCCGTAAAAAAAAGAGAGGAAAAACCGGGTGTGCAATGATCACCGCCAAAAACACTCCCTTCCCTTCCGAACCGACTTCGATTTCCCTAATTCTTATTGCCCGAGGAGGAGACAAATTTACCGAATTTTGGGTCAGGTGAGGCGGTCGGGTGAGAGACAATTGAAGAACCATTAAAACGGCACACGGATGTGTTGTTTTACGACATTGACTGACTATAGGGTTGTTTTTCGCAAAATACAGACCATTTCTGTTTGATGCCAATTTTTGTTGCGTGTTTATCAAAATAATGGAAAACTTTTAAAACACCCTTATCATTGACATTAAAAAGAAACATCTTTTGGATTTCAAATCTGTAGATGATTTAAATAAAAATGCCGATGTGGCATACCCTTTTAATTTGCCCCCTAAGCTCAGCACGAAGAGCTCTCTTAGCGTTGTGTGCAATTATTATTATACCAAACCTATCGTGACCTCACAGCATTGTATCAAATTCGGAGAGTGCATGGTGATTCGTGCCTGCCGTAACACACGATTTAAAACCGGCAGTGATTGTGATTAGCAGACATACTTAAGAATCCGAACTTCCTTCAACTGTAATCGAGCGATGAATCATAATTTTCAAGCTTAAAGGACATTTTATATAAGCTCAACAACCGGAACCATTAATGGGAGACACTCTATGGATCATAAAGCCCCCGCGCAGATAATGATTGGAAGATTTCAAGACTTAGGACAAACTCTATGCAGGTATAATACGTCAACAATACACATTAAAAAACTTCAGTTTTACGTAGAGATTTTTTAAAGAGGGATGGGCTGACTGACAGTTTTTTATGTTTTTTTATTTATAACTTTTTTTTTAAATACTGGATCAAGTTTGAATCAATTTTTTCTGCATTCGCATGATTTTCACGTATAATTACAGAGCAACGATATTGCTTTATTTTACAATTTTAACAAGACAATAATATTAATAATTTATTTTCTAATATTAGTAATATGATCAAGCAATAAACCACGATGGAAACTGACTGGGTAAATTTTAAACAATTTTTTGGGTGAACAAAGAAAAATTGACTGAAGTGGGATTTGAACCTGCGGCCATCGGCTAAACGTACCAACGCTCTACCAATTGATAAGCTATCCAGCCCTAATGTTGGCGATCTCCCTATTTCATCAGCGTCCGAAGAAAGTTATTGACAAAATAGGGAGACCGCCAACAATAGGGCTGGACAGCTCAGTTGGTGGAGCGTCGGTACGTAGCCAATGGTCACAGGTTCAAACCCCGCTCCAGTCAATTTTTCTTTGTTCACCCAAAATTGATATTATTAATATTAATAATGTTTTATTAAGGGAATAAAAGAGCGGATACAAGGTCTTAATCGGCCGTTTAAAATCGTCAGTCTCGCGGCCCATGTGATAAAGGCCCGAAGTCACCACTATTTTCTTCCCATTTGACCCTTTTGTTGTTCAGAAGTAAAATGTCGAGAAAAAAAATCAGAGAACGTCACAACAAACATTGCTCGCTTTGCAATGATTTTTGTACGTGATGTTCAGGAGCCCAGCTTTGCAGCATGGGTCTGTTTCGCGCCTCTTCATATACGTTTTCTAGTATCAAAGCAGGAAACCAGACTAAAATAACCGGTCTCAAACAGCTCCAGCCGTATCTTTACCAGCCGTTAAATACCGGGTAAACATGGTCATGTGACCACCTTTCAACCAACGGGAATGCCCAAACTGTCTTGGGTATTTATGAATAAATGTTTAAACATCATTGGTTTTGGGAAGATATATTCATTTTCATTACTTGGAATACAATGAACACCTATAACAGACCCATCTGTAAAAAAAAAATAAAAAAAAAATCACCGGATCTTTTGGATACCTTTTAGTGTCCACCGAAAGAAAAAGATTTGTGTTTTGTCATCGTGGACCGTGTGCACGGTCATTGTGCGTTTTTATTTCGATTACGGCAATCGAAATAAACAATGGCTATTTTCTCAACGTATACGCCTATTTCAGACGGAAATTTTTCACGACTGTCATGAGCTTTATAGCCATCCACAGTGAGCTTTTACAGATTGAAACCAAATGCCTACAATCCTGTTTAAAACCTAGTTTATTATTATTATTATTATTATTTTTACCACCATGTTTTCATTGTGTTTAAATTCTCCGGACGATTGCTGCAATGCATTATCAATAAACTATAAAGACAGCTTTAAGGTCAAACTAATCGATTCCAATTCCCATCTAATTTAACCAATTTAACCGATTCCAATTTAACCATCGTCACACATTGCTTGGCCGTACCGGTATCGATACCTCGTTTTGTTGTAGAACGAATAAATCGATACTAGACTGATTTGATTAGCCGATTTTAAAGATTATTCTGTGCGGATTATTTGTTTTCGAATTGAATTGAAGTCAGATGGACCACATTTTCTGCTCAGGATGTCAGTAGTGCCTGTGTACAATCAACACGCCTGCGACTAATTAACACCGAAATAATCTTTCGAGAAGCGTTTTTATATACGCCTCTTATAATCAAGATTTTTTTAACGAGGAAAATGCCACCAAACCAAGCAGAAAAACACGCAGTTTGCAAGTTGAATATCAGCAGATCATAGATGCACATGGCGTTGATCAAGTTAAACAAGACCAGACACTGTTAGGGTAGGGCCATGTCTATCAAATGATAATTAGATAACGCATAGAGGAAGTTTAATCTAATGCCTCTGCGTCCATGTCATCCCTCACGAGATCCCAAACTTCCTCCCGAATTTATCAGGGTGGCAAATAGGCGGCAATTAAAAACACAGAGTCAATTAGAGATGATTTCATGGAAGTGCTGGGAGTCTTTAGTAGGTGGGAGAAGTAACACCCAGAAAAAAAAGGATTCGGGAAGGAGCGTGAAGCGTAAACTAAGGAAATGCTATACCGCAAGTGGACGAAAGGTCTTTCAACCAAATTTGTTTTTATGCAGTTCCTCTGCTCATACGTCTATAAAAATGAAGTTTACCTTTTCAGTCGTCTGATGTAGCGATTTACTTTGGATTCAAGAGACGTTCAACAAGATGTCACTTGCTACTCGATTTGATTCGAAAACCCCTTATACATTCATATGTTTTCACTGTTTTCAAACAGATCGCCAGATCAAAACTACATTTTATTAACGATAGCAGTTCAGGTGAAAATATTTAAAGGGAAGTTTCCACCATGGCCATCTTTATACCATGCAAATTACGAGCAAATCTGTGAACATTTACTTGTTTTCAAACTTATCAACATTGTGCATGCACAGACCCTTTAAAAGCAAGGTTTACTTCAAAATTTCCACTGAATTTCATTATAAAGACACTCAAAAAGAAGAAGCTTATTATAGATGTCTCGGACGAAAAATGATTTACAACTGGTGGCTCCCTCCTGATCGAAAATGCACATCAATAATAATGTGGTTCAATCCCGGCAAAATGTATTGGAAGATACTGTTTCCATGCCCGGGGGACTATTATATGGCAAATCCCTGGATAGAAGGCTAGCAAGAAGATCAACCTTCTTTACCGCAGGCGCATTTGGCGAAGAACACACCCTATTGCCCGAAACATGATACGGAAGCCCCAACTTAATGTGTCGAGCAATACTTGGAAATGATCTAACAAGACTAACAATATAGCGGAACATGAATTAATTTGTGGAAGATCAATAATGGTGCTCGGATTTTTCCTGTAGGAAATTTCAAGTTTTACATAAATTACCGGAGTGTCCCTGTGAATCAGATGCGAGTTTCAAGTTACAAGTGAAGGAAACACGAACTTGGTGGATTATCCAGCTAACTTACTCACATCAGTTTACTTAAGACTCGGTGAAACTATTGAGTATAGTAAGTAAATCTGATTTAAGAATAAGAAGTATTACGACCCAACACATTAAGGCAGTCAAGATAAGACTTGCTTGCGAAAAAAATATACAAAACTCGAAGCGTGCCCTCTACCACAATATTCAACACAAACACACTAGCTCATCAGTGAGAGTGAACGGCATATCCACACGGTTTACAAACATATTTCAAAGCGCTCAGTCGGTGGAAAGTAATTAACAAGTTAGGCTGATGTAACTAAGACAAACAGTTATATACGTGATTTCTAACCCAAACTTAACGCTTTTGACAGGCGACGGGTAATCTTAGGCCGTAACCGAATTGGCGGCTATGGCTACGGCTACGACTGTTGCTAAGGGTGTTGCTAGGATGTCCTTTACTTCCACGCATGATGACGCAGTTAATCCAGCAGTAGCCGTAGCCGTAGCCGCTAATTCGGACACGGCCTCAATACAAAACAAAGAAGAATAGTGTTCGCCATTGTTTTCAAGAACTTATGTTGCCCCATCTTGTCTATTCTATCAGTTATACACATGACAGTGGTCTTGACATACAATGTAATACATTGAATAGTTAGAGCCTCGGTTTGGTTATGTTGATTTGATACCTACATCATTACAATAGTGACCATCCATGCCAAAATATGGCATTTCTTGCAAGCCAAGACTGAACAACTTTGTTTTATTTACACTCATCAGGTAAAACGAGAGTTATTAAGAGCTTTCAGATAGCGCAAAATTAGGGCACATAAGGTAAGCGGTGGTACTAGACTTTGTGCCCTTACCCTCACCAACTTACCCGGCACTTTACACAATGGAACAATGCTACACCACAAGTTTTTTTGTTCTAGTGCTACCCCACAGAGGAATTCTTCCGAAAAGGGAATAATAGAACAACAAATAGGAGGACCCTGTAACTGCCATATGTAAGGGTGTGTGTGTGTGGGGGGGGGGGGGGGACTGGTGGGGGCATATAAATAATTGGGGGTAGTGGCGTTATGATTTCCAGGAAAAACCATTTGCAAGATGAGCAAGACCTAGACCTACAAACAATGTACATAACAATCCTGTTTTTAGTTGATGTACATTTTTTTTATACGCAATGTATAATGTGCCACTGCCCCACCTCTGGTTCTGCCACTGAAGGTCTCCTCAGTGCATAACACGTATAACTTATAAGACATCCCATCACATTGATGTCAAAGGGGAATGTTTCAGATTGCACTGTTTCAGAGAAGTGTCTGTTTTTGGGCGTGGGGTCTCACGTGCAATGCGCCCACAACCCAGCAAAACTGAAAAGTGCACTGCAGCCCCGTATAAGGGACAAAACTGATTTTCCTTACATGGCATACTAGTGTCACACGAACCGAACCATGATTGTTATAAACAAGAAGTTGTGTTGGTTTTAAAACCAAAAGGAAATATCCTTTCGGCAGTTTCAATTATCGAAGAAAAATGAATTCCACTCTGCAATTTACAAATCCCATTTTCTTTCCCACTAATTAATTTCGACCAACACTTTCGTGCATCATTTTTGTCTTCCTAGTTTACCAAGAGTCGTTTTATAATGAGATTGCGACGATGAGTCATAACGAGTTAAAATTCATATCAACAAGACACTTTGAGTGGTTCGACCCCCTCGGTATCCCTTGATATTTGTTTTTATGAATATTAATAATGGCCAACACCATCTATACTGCAAGCGCCAATATCGGTTAATCCCATTTTGTGCGTGTGTGTGATTTTGTTGCCCTTCATTAGCAAAACATATCTCAGGTCACTGACCTCTAACCCCTTTGATGTGGTCATTGGCACCCTGTCTTGCTTTCACTGGCATCCACCCCTTTACCTTTCTTGTATAATTACTGAATGTCAAGGGTTCTTCGAACGCTAAACACCTGGTGAGTCGGGACCCTGACCGCATACGGATGCCATTACATTTTATTCGCAATGAATCGGTACAGTCTGGTTTTTTAGGCTCATGGCAAGTTTAACCTGCCTCATTAGCAGGGAGAAATGGGCCAAATTCGTGCTTTGTGATTTTCAATCTGTAAATTTGGCTAGGGCAACTGTTCAAGTCGATGCTAATAACTCACCCTAATCAACCTCAATTAATACATTGTCGATTTTAAATTCAACGCACATTAAGTTTTTCAAAGGCATGCAGGGATTTGATTGTGACAGGAATTGCTCCTTTTGAGTATGTTAATGATCATATTGAGTGTATTTACTGAGTGTTCAAGCCCCAGCTCAACATTGGTAAACTGACTGTAAATGTGTCCATTCTTTGCACAAACAAAGTATTTGTAATAAAACCAACCTGTGAAAATGTCAGCTCATTTCGTTGTTTCAATTGCGAGAAAACGGGAAAAATGCATTCAATATTTTTATACGCATTGCTATAGGCAGAATTTTCGTCTCACTGAGACGAAGACTAACTTTGGATCTTATTTCTAATTTATTATTTAAAAACGATAAGGCGGTTTTCAAGTGAAAAAGGGCAACCCTTACGAGAGAAATGTAAAATGTTACTGAAACATTTCAAGGGGCACCAAGGCAATGATCAGGAACATGGAGGCAATTGCCACCATTATAGTACCAGGTCTGTATCTGTGCACTGAGGCCTGAAGTGTTCATTACGAACTTGGAACACTCGTTAAGCAATCAATGTAAACAACCCAATAAACATAATTATTATATCACCTTCAAATGCGTAATTTGTAATGGTTGAACAAATACATTGACAAATTATTTGTTTCTGTTTTAACAAAAACAGGTTTTTTTCTTTGTTTCTACCAGAAACCTGACTACCTAATTTGATTAGTCGGTTGGTTATGTTGTATGGTGTGCTCATTGGAAACTAAGGGAAAGGAATGAATTTTTAAAAAAAAGTTACCTTTTTATTGGGACAAAGGACACGGGCCAAGACAACGGCAATTTGTACAATGGTCCCCTTGACATCCGCGGCCAGGCCTGACGGTTGTGAGCTTCTATCGCTACCCAAACTTGCCATGGAATAGGAATAAGCCACTAGTACATTAATCAAATTGCATGTCTACAGTTTTCAAGAAACACAGCCTTTATGATCAACTTTGATGGAATTTGATTGAAATGGGGGCTCACTTGCGCAATTGGGTCTTTACAGAGTGTGTATTTGGTGTTTATTTTCTCTTGCCTTGCAACGAAAGAAAGGTGAGATAGGTTTAGGTTACTGTTTCATGCAAGATGCCATCCCTTGACACGTACTCATTTCTCACGACGATTGGTACCAACTTATTATGGCAAGTGGGTCTACAACCCTTTATATCAAAATACATTTACTCATTTTAAATCAATCGAAAATGTCTTATTACGGTGAAGGTATACAATTACTTTACATGGGTATCGGATCAGTCGTAAATTTGGGACGAAGCCTACGACTGATCTCACACGCATTGTTACACTTTTTCTTCGGGTCATCCATAATACGCCATGGGTTTATCTTGTTTATCCACGTTGAAGGAAACAATCCAAGGAAACAAGTCTCGAATTTTAACGGGGCCAAAAGTTCGAATCCACGCGAGAGTTTAAAATAGTGTATAAAGGGACGTACTAAACTTCGGATGGGCCCAGAAGGCCAACATTTGTCCCATCTTGCATTGTGTGTATACCGCAGCAGCACCCATAAATAGTTCTAAAAACTATTGAAGATGCATGGACGTGTTGTCAGTGCACACGCAGAGAACACTTGTGCCGCATTTCTAACAAGGCTTAAGATTAATGTCTCTTTTCACCTTAGCTGAGGTTGACAGGGCCCCGGGGAAGAATTTCCCCCGACCCGGTTTACTGTAGAACATTCTCAGTACAGAGCACCTGGGACGAATCGTGATTACGGGACATGTCTCGTCAAAACAGAGTCGATTTAAATATGGAAGGCACCTTAGCATTTATGCTAATGGCATCATATGTACAGATATAATTCATTTATGTGTTTACTAGTTTGGATTTGGGACTTGTGGAAACCACATCATTTTTGGAGGCAGAGCAAGTTATTCCTATACACGTGTTGTATATATACAATTTGTAACATGAAATAACCATAGATGTTTTTCAAGGTAGATGTTTAGGTTCGTTATAAGAAAACGCAGTTTTCTAGAATCGTGGCACTCTCTCAACCGTGAGACTTTTGAACTGCTGAACTTTTTACCAGTTTACTTTGTTGTGAGTGGAGCCGTTTTTATGAATAACACTTCTCACTAACGTATAAATATATGATCATTTTTTCATGTTTCTAATAAATTATGCAGTTTAGGATTGAAACTGGTAAGACTTTCTCCGTGTTAGTGTGAAATGTATAAACAGATCATTTGCCTATTAAATTTGAGATAGACAATTTATACTGTCATTTACTGTCATTTAGTTGTTATTCTTTTTATTGAATGGAATTCAGGCCAAATGCTAAAAGTAGGAGATGAAGTAGGTCCATGACCAGTTGAAATTTGGACTCATGTCCGAAATAGGTCTTGGTTCATCGGGAAATAGTGGATAAGAAGGTTTTTAAGTTTTATGAGTAGATGATAATTGTTTATTTCTATTGATGGAATTTTTGATGTATTTCAAAGTTTTTAAATTTGTACAAATCATGCAATTCAGCCTGCGGCTGTGAACGATTTTTGTTTGTTTGAATGTACATTATGGTTCAACAGGTCTGTATTGATAAGATGAACAAAATATAGCATAAAAATCCTCTATTGAAGTGATGCTGTAATAAATAAATGTTAATTTCTCTACAGTTCTGTTGATTCTTGAAAGTGCCTCCCCGCCCGGCTATTTTTTTTTTCGAATATGAAAACAGCATTTAACTTACGGCAAACCACTGTACACATTTCATAACAATTTGAACACACGTTTCAATCAATATATTTATCAGTCAGTTATGGATTCTTTCCTTGAAATGATCGAAAATAGGGGAATATAATAATCGTCTTGAACAATACACCAGAATATCGATAATATAGTGCATATAACTGTAAGTGAAAAAAAGTACTGTCGTGTTATGTCAATATCTTGTACAAAAATAGTCAGCGAGTGTCACTATTGAACTTGTAGAAAATTAAAATTAAATCAACAGAAACTACATATTCTTTAATACATGACAATTTTATTAATGAGGTTGAATTTATCGCAGCCGCTCGATATTGTGAACTACTCGTGGACTGGCCAGCGTATAATGCAGCAAGTGTGAGCGGGCTCCGTGCCTACGTGCCCCGGGCTTCAAACGGCGGACTCGACGCCCAACAAATACGCTCGTGTGTTTTCCCCCCCTATGTGTGTGCGGAGGGCCCCCACATTAGATTAGTATAGTCATGAATCAGTTTAACCACGAATCTTTTCTATGATAAATACAGGCTACTGTATGTAAAACTGCATACACCCAGCTGCTGTTTTTTTTAACGTCTTAATTATTTTCCAATCGCGATATGTCACGAAACGATTATTCACTGGAATCGCGCAGCAGTCTATTTAGGTGAGTTTGTCAATCGAAAATTCAGAGGCCATGTTACACAACTCGGGTGGATTGAAATATCCGTATTTGCAGAGCAGACAGAATTGGGTATTTTTGATTAAAAAAGGAAACTTTGGCACGCTTTCTAATCGGAATTTAGTTGATTGATTTGAATCCACAGGAATTTGTTGTGTATGCAATTTACATCAAAGCACACCGCGAGTATGAAACTCTGGAATAATTTGTCGTCTTAAAACTGCTTTTCCGCGTCCTTCGAGCCAACTGAACCATGAAATTAGCACAGTGAACTGCTTTATTGGATCTATAAATACCAACGCATGCGGTGTCGACTTGGAACTTTATAATAAGGGGGAAAAGGTGTTCTATGGTAGCTTTTGTGGACAGTTTGACGTATACTTATAAATGACACACTCATTTCAGAAAAATGTCTATGCGATATTTACATTTAAACTTATCTTGAAAGGAAAACCGTCGGCTGATCATAATCTGTCCTGCAATGCGTTGTTTTGTTTGAATTCTGGTGTTCAGAGTGCAAAGAAAATGAAAGGTTTGGACATATTTTTGATGGGCCTAAACCTAACTGAGAAACACCTGAAATAATCCCTCCGAAATATACATGGTACTAAAAAAAGGGAAAACGGACTCGGTCCAAGAATCCGAGAGAGCCCTGTTCGGATTACACGGTCGGTGATGCTGTGATGCACATTGGCCTGTATGGTCGGTGTACTGATTCAATAACTCAGTGTGTTCCGCAAGGCTCAACATTTGGTCTTTAATGACAAATTGTAATTTACGTGAATACCGGTAATGGAAAAAAAAAAATCACTTCATTGTGGAAACTAAATTGGGTCGCACTGTCAAACACATTTTTTCCAACATCTTTTGAATGAGTTACCTTGACACTTTGGTGGCTATTGTGATTTCGTAAAAATATCGCGAACACTTTTGTGACAAATAAAAGAAAAAGATTACTTTGCGCACTTATAAAACAAAAATAAAGTCAACTCAAGTTCATGCAATGGACTGTGGCATTTTGATCCACACCCAAATGCTTATACGTACGCCTGCAGAATTGAATTATTCAATCTCGCCTATTTCCGTCCTCATATTAAATCATATATAAAATGCGGTGGAAAATAAGTACAGCTTACCTCTCAGTTCAAAGTATACATGTGCTTCATCAAGTGAAACCATGCATGATCTCCAAATTCACACTGATGAGTAGTCGTGTTCATGAAGCGTTTGTGTAAACTGGACGGTGTGTGTCAGAGTCAGACGCAACTCAACACGACTCTCCCAAAAGCCTCGTTCTTTCGGTCCAAAATTATGTCATTGTTGTGGTTCATAAACAATTTGTAACTTAAACCACGCTAGAGATGCAGAGAAATAAATCCGTCTGTCGTGTATAAAGATTGGAGACAGAACAACCTCTAGATATCCCTCGTCAAGCCGGGCTGACTTTTAGCTCTCAAGCGACGGCGTGATCCGAGTCTCAAACTTGGCTCTGCCCTGTTGGATCGGGAGCACGCGTGTGCCTCTTTTGGGGTTTCGGGCAATAGTCAGTTCTTAGCTCTGTCTTTTTCCCCCCATGAGAAGTATCAACGCACGCAATTATAAACGCAGTCTTCTTGCGTGCTCTTCCCCTGCGCCAGTAGTAGTAGCTCAGTGGTCACTGACTAACAAGACGGTGAGTTCTTCATGTTTACTCACGATCGAACGAGGATCGAAAAGTGTGTCAATACCGACCGTGGTATCAGCACACAGCGAGCGGCGTTTTTCTAATGGAGTTTTTCTCACTCTGTGCCTTACAAAACACTGCGTTTGTTAGTCTCCATCATGAAATATTCTTGGCCACGGAAGGTGTTGAAAAGGTCACTCACGCATGTAATCACATTAAAATTCCCTGGGCCCACCTTCGATGAGGAGACTGAGCTGGGTGATTACATTTTGTGAAGTGTGGCGATAAAATATCGCTAAGGGAAAAACGACAGTGCGCAAAGAACGAGCTGTTGATTTCAGGCGGTGCGAAAGATTATCCGAGGAGCACAACTTCAGAACGCTTCTCTCATATTGTCAAGCTTCGATTTCATCAACTTGAGATCGCAAATGTACAGCGTACAGGTATTTTTCTGACAAGAAATGAATATCAATATTTCAGTCTTTGACACTCGATAAACCGTCTCTTCGTATGACGCACGTTCACCATGAAAGCCGAGCCGGGGAACAGTTGTCGCAGCGAGAATATGGCAAATCGAACTGCCTGATGCCCCGGTCATGAAAACGACATTATTTAGAACACAAATTTCTTACGGGCAGTCTAATTTTCAATTGCTTATAAAACGACAGCAATCTGCACACTTTATCTCATGTAAGCCGAACAGAACTACAGCCATTCTGTTTTTTTGAAAGCACGTTGGGAAATTGTATCTGGGATAACTTGCTACGGCGGGATAGAATTAGTGACCGGGCCACTTACATCATGTTGGCCCGACATGAGGTCAGGGGCTGGGGGTGGCAACATGCTGAATGCAACCATATTGATTTCACCTCCATTTCGCACCTCCAGTGTACAATAACCTCATTACAGAATCAATCTCAAGGATTTGACTTTTTTATTTGGGGGTGCTGCCGCGTAACAAAAATGTGATTGCTCCTAATTTGCAGAGGAGAGTGTGGTAGCGGCTGTATTTTTCTTGGCTATTAATTTTTATTAATAATGGGGCCTTAAAGGAATCGTTTGAATAGTTGATAATGATCGAAACGAAAATGAAGTTTATCAATTTCATACTAGTTTTTTTTTTCAAAGTTGGTACATGTACTAATTGTCCAGAGACACTGTCGTCTGAATTTTTATACCGAAATGAGTGAGAAAACTGTCGCCCATCATTCAGTTTCTTCTTTTGATATGACAAATAAAAAAAGAGCAAAATGTCAACGTAGCACTATTCATGACAAAAGGTATGTTTCAAAGAAAACGTGACCGCGGAGTTTGGTCGACATTCGGTGTGTTTATTAAGAACACGAGGATTAACGAAAAAGTGTATTCTAAAAACCAATGATGTAACGATTAAACAGACTGGATGATACAAGTAAAATTATTATTATTATTATTATTATTTTTTTTTTTTTACAAAACACCACTCTATTTTAAACATATTTTTTTATTATAAGATAACAGATAATAGGACGTCCACGGTGGTATACATTGTTCACCACTGCTTTAGGTAACAGCGAATAGGAATGTGAATCTGGGTGAGATTTGAAATCATGAAACAATGAGAATTGTTGTAAACCACCCCAAAAAACAAAAAACAAAACAAAAACAACACAAAAATACAAACAAACAAAAACAAACAAACAACCAGAATAAACAATTTGTTTCATTTATTGCAACGTGTACAAACTTCGAAAAAAAAAAAAAAACACTCACAATTTGGAAAAACAATTCTGGCACGATATGGGACAGTGTATCTGGTGCATGTTTACTTTAACCTTGAAAAAAGCACTGCCAGAAGTGGGATTCGAACCCAAGCCTCCAAACGGAGACCAGAAGATTCCTCAACCACTGTATTCGGCGAAGGCTTATGACCTTGAGTCTGGCGCCTTCGACTGCTCGGCCATTCTGACACGATATGAGACAGGGAAATTGATACAATATAAGGCGAAAGTTTACCTTAACTTAAAAAACAAAGAGCTGTCAGAAGTGGGATTCGAACCCACGCCTCCAAATGGAGACCAGAACACTCACAATTACTGTATTCAGTGAAGGCTTATCCCCTTGAGTCTGGCGCCTTAGACCGCTCGGCCATTCTGACACGATATGAGACAGGGAAACTGATACAATGTAATGTGAAAGTTCACCTTAACTTACAAAAATAAAACTGAGCTGTCAGAAGTGGGATTCGAACCCACGCCTCCGAATGGAGACCAGAACACTCACAATTACTGTATTCAGTGAAGGCTTATCCCCTTGAGTCTGGCGCCTTAGACCGCTCGGCCATTCTGACACGATATGAGACAGGGAAACTGTTACAAAACGGTGAAAGTTCACTTTGCCCTTGAAAAAGGAAGCACAGCCAGAAGTTGGATTCGAACCCACGCCTCCAAATGGAGACCAGAACACTCACAACCACTGTATACACATGAAGGCTTATCCCCTTGAGTCTGGCGCCTTAGACTACTCAGGGAAACTGATACAATGTAATGTGAAAGTTCACCTTAACTTACAAAAAAAAAAAACAACTGTCAGAAGTGGGATTCGAACCCACGCCTCCAAATGGAGACCAGAACACTCACAACCACTGTATTCAGTGAAGGCTTATCCCCTTGAGTCTGGCGCCTTAGACCGCTCGGCCATTCTGACACGATATGAGACAGGGAAACTGATACAATGTAATGTGAAAGTTCACCTTAACTTACAAAAAAATCCGAACTGTCAGAAGTGGGATTCGAACCCACGCCTCCAAATGGAGACCAGAACACTCACAACCACTGGATTCAGTGAAGGCTTATCCCCTTGAGTCTGGCGCCTTAGACCGCTCGGCCATTCTGACACGATACGAGACAGGGAAACTGATACAATGTAATGTGAAAGTTCACCTTAACTTACAAAAATAAAACCGAACTGTCAGAAGTGGGATTCGAACCCACGCCTCCAAATGGAGACCAGAACACTCACAACCGCTGTATTCAGTGAAGGCTTATCCCCTTGAGTCTGGCGCCTTAGACCGCTCGGCCATTCTGACATTATATCAGACAAGGAAATTGCCTTACGCAAAGCCTTAAAGCTCTTAACACAAAGCTAAAAAAAAATAAAAGAACGGTGGTGGTAGCAACGAAGCCGTAGACAAAAGAACACAACTGAAGTCTAAAAATAAAATAGAAATTAAGATGCATAACAAATAAAACGGAGGAGAGATTACCCCCGTCTCCAAGATTCTCAGCATCTGGCCTTTAAAAAAAATGAAAAAAATGGGCAGGTAAAAATATACGAACCCTTTTTAAAGTTGTTTCCTAATCAGCATGGGTATAGTTACGTTGACTTGTGATGGACAATCATGGTGACCACAAAATCCTCCTTAATCGAGGTTATGATTTGAAGTCAAGTGAAAACTTCTTCAATATTACTACTGTCAGTGAACAGGACACAGTAGGCAGGCCGGTGTTTCGGGAAAAGCCGCTCAACACACATCATCACTGTAGCTGACTCTCATTTGATTTATGAGCCTTTTAGGGTGTATCATCCAAACATAGAGACACAGTAAGTTTTACTGTAATTGGCCAAACAGTTCTCTATTATGAGGGAATTATGTTGGGCATTATGAGTACATAAATAAGAGAATCCATCATCTTTTATAGACTGGTGCATGAGTTAATAAGCGCAGATGGCGAATAGGCAAACAGATGACTCTGTGGAACTAATTTAAGCACCGTCAAATAAATCATCCTGGACGGGAGTCGTTGCTGCACAGTAATCTGCTATATACGTTGGATGAGAACTTCAAGACATACATTTTGTAGAAGAGAAAGAGAGAGAGAGAGAGAGAGTGAGGGGAGAGAGAGGGACATATAGGAAGGATTAAGTGCCAAGGCCATCCTGAAGAGATGACTTGGGGATTTGGTCTTAATGAAAATCCCCTAGTGAACAAGGAAAAAAATCTCTCTGATAAAGTCGTTTTATAGGTCCATGTTTGATTTCGAACATCTGCATGAGTCAAGGCGAATGCACTTTGGAGACACTTTCATCGAATTAAAAACAATTTAAGGCCGTATCCGAATTGGCGGCTGTGGCTACGACGGTTGCTAATGATGTTGCCAAGGAAGTTCCATACTTTGACGCACGTTGACGCAGCGATCCAGCCGTAGCCGTAGCGGTAGCCGGGTCTGGCCCATGCAGACCCTTAAAAGACAAATCTGAGCGTATCAAAGAGCTCGTTTCTTTACATTGAAATAGAAGGGTTTCAGATAACAATAGATTGAAAATCTTTGGTATACTTTTTCCCTGTGGTGAAAACAATTGTTCACTATAAAGTGAGAGGGTGGATGAATTGCCATGATACGCTAAATATACCACGAGTAAATCATTCTGAAAGTTTAAAGCCCCAGCTCAACTTCGGTAAGAACGAAAAACATAAATGTTCACAGATTTACACATACCTTACATGGTATAAAGATAATGATGGTAGGAAACTTTCCTTTCCTTTCTGCTTGAAGTGTTATCATTTTTTAATAGGCCTAATGAATGAAAAAGATCCAAAATTATTTTTCGTCTCATATGAGACCAAAAACTGCGCCTAAGAATGCGTACAAAAATGCTAAATGCATTTTTAACCATTTTTTCGCAAATGAAACAACAAAATGAGCTAAAATTTTCAAGGGTTGGTTTATTATATTATCTTGTTTTGTGCAAAAAATGGAAGCATTTACAGACACTTTACCAATTTTGAGCTGGGGCACACGTAGTGTTCATTACAAGCTTACAAAATAATGTTACTTAATTCAATAAAAGAAAACGAGATGTATTCAATGTCTATTTACAGTAATGACTAATACCTCTTCAAAATCTCCTCCTGTTTGTCAAAAAATCGGGACTTTAAAGTATACAATAAATAAACAATTTCAACAGAAAACCTAATACACACAGTCCAACTTTGCTGAGCAGAAACTGGTAACCAACCAAAATACCATGCGACGATGTATACTTTCACTGGTTACCTCTCTCTGATGCTAGTAAATTCACTTGTAGCAGCAGGAATTGTGACCAGGCCATGGTGAAATGTTCAGCAGGAATTGAGGAATTGAGACCGGTGTCGCGGTCTCGGGTATCCGGCGTGCTTATCTGTCCGGATGACCAAATAATGGTAAAATTACGTCTTGCCATGTCCGCTCGAAGCAAACGAAAGTCGCCCGTGTTAGTGCCGCGCTAAGTCGTGTCTACGTAGCACTCATGCATGCTGGAGCTGTCATGGCGGCCTCCTTGAGCAGAGAACGTGCAGATTGTTTCCACGAATTTCGTGTGAACATAAACAAGTATCCGTTACTTGAACCATTGAACATTGTGTTCGTATTAAGATGAGTCGACGGCTATTCAGAAGAGAGTGGTTCGTTATACACCTGGTACAACCAAACGAGGGTTTGTTTTCGTATTAAAATACGAAGAATAAGTCGCTTATTGTGTTTACATATTCCATACAAAATTTAAGTATAAAGGAGGTTTGCCTTTTAAGAAGTGTAACCTGGGCAAACTTGCATCCATGGACATGTATAAAGATGGGCTAAGAGAATTAAAAGATTAAAGGACTGAACGAGCTGTTCGATTTCTGTCCGAAGTTGTCACCTGGATGTCCGAGCACGCCGGAATACTGAGACCATAAACTCAGCATGCTAACATGCCCGGCTACGTCATCCGGATAACTGGGCACGCCGGACAGCTGAGACCGTGACACCTGTCATGGTGACATGTTCATCAGGAATTGTGACCGGTCCATGGTGTAATGTTCAGCAGGAATTGTGACCGGTCCATGGTGTCATGTTCAGCAGGAATAGGGACCGGATCATGGTGTCATGTTCAGCAGGAATTATGACGTAGCAGGAATTGGGACCGGGCCATGGTGACATGTTCAGCAGGAATTGTGACCTAGCAGGAATTGGACCGGGCCATGGTGAAATGTTCAGCAGGAATTGGGAACAGATCATGGTGTCATGTTCAGCTGGAATGGGGACCGGGTCATGGTGTCATGTTCAGCAGGAATTGGGAACGGATCAAGGTGTCATGTTCAGCTGGAATGGGGACCGGGTCATGGTGAAATGTTCAGCAGGAATTGGGACCTAGCAGGAATTTGGACTGGGCCATGGTGAAATGTTCAGCTTTATCTAGAACCGGACTAAGGCGTGTAGTGTTGATTGTTGTCAGTGCGCCGAGCAACTATTACCTACGGAGTTTTGCCTATAGCTCTTGAATTTATAACAATGTATCTGTGTTTGTATGAACTACACTATCGTTACGGACCGTTAAATTCGACCACTGTGTCCAATAAACCATTGCATCTGAGTCAGTGTGTCCGACAATCCATTACGTCCGGCCTAATATGTCCGACAAACCATAATGGTGCTTAACAGGCCTAAATTTGAAGATGGCAAAGATGAGAGGGTTAATATTATCTCACAAAAGGGGCTGGGTGAGGAGATGTAACCCCCGCGGATCCACCTAGTGGTTTACCTCATGATTCATTACCCCTCTCCATGTGAATCAAACAACTGCCCAAGTGGCATCAGATGATGAGGTATCCCTTAAAGCCGTTCACACGTCACTCTTGATTGACAGGTCTGTGACACACTACCAACGTTTTTCCCCCACGGAGTCCGGGGAGTGGTGACGTGGTCCCTGGGAGTTTCTCCACTTTCGTATTTCAGCTTGTTGCACGTTCGCAATATCCACTGTGGCTCACCACCCTCACGTTATGACAATGTTTACTCCTTTCAAACAGAATCAAAAGAGAAAAATGAGATGAAAGAAGGCCCCCACCTGAGTTAATAAAAGACAAATCTGAACGTGTCAAAGAGCTCGTTTCCGTCCATTTAGCAGGTGTGTGTATAATAATACTAATCCAGCGAATCATAGGGCGTGACACGCGCTGCTTCAGACCCCGCCAAAATTTGCACTAGGTTCCTTCAACTCTATTCTATTTGAGTGGAAGTGTGGCAGGACCCGGTTACAGTGTGAAGGTTTCAAAATGGTAGGGTCAATACTGCACTCTAAAAAGTGCCCAGGTCATAATATTCACCCACAGAATGTCCGCATGGGCCAGACCCGTTTCCGGGTCAGCAAGACCTATTTTCAACGTCAGCCAAAAACACATTACTAACCCGGTTTCCTGGTCTGTGCACCCCGGAAATCGGTATACGGCCATCAATAAGGACCTTTCACCGGAGGCCAGTTCTGACCCGTGACCGTCTAAAGTTTGCCAAGGGTACCCCTATACCCCCGGTACATTGGGCGTTCTTCCTATAAGCCGTGGTCAATAGGGGCTATGTAAAAGCAAAATGCCGAGGAAAGTGGAGAATAGTTCGCTTACATTTAGAAAAGAGAAAGTCCGGAAAGATGCGATTACATCGACAAACAAATCTCATTTAATTTTTCTTCAGGCCAGTTCTGACCCGTGACCGTCTAAAGTTTGCTGGGAGTTGGTAAGACAGCTGCTGTAGAATGGCGGAGTCGTGGGTTCGAATCCCACTCGAGAAATATGCCGGGAGGGTTTTTTTTCTTCACATGACTCGGGAAAGTACTGAGTATACAGTGCTTAACACACATCGATGCATGGGCAATAAAAACCAAACAAATAATGTTCTCATCCCCGATGCAAAATAAACCTCGATCACAAATCTCATTTAACAGGAAAATAGATGTAGTCGCAGCGGAATGGAAAATGTTTAAGATGAATTTAAAGCCACTCTAGAGTTTGCCCATTATACGGAACGCTTGTTAACATGGGGATAGCCTATCCATATTATTGAATAGCTACAGTACCAAAAAAGAAAGGGAAAAAAAGCAAGTCAAAGACAACGGCAGACTCTCCCGTTCCGTTTAATGATCAGATTTGGCACCGTAAAGAGCACTCGTGTCTGCGTGGATCGGCTCGCACGTATCGATCTCTCTCTATTTTCCCGCCAAATCTTTGACCTCGCGAGATTTGGCGCCAAAACTGTTATGCTTACTGTCTGAGAGACCCAAGTTCAAGTCATTTGATGTACGTCGGCGGCCGTTGATATAATCACACAACAAAGGGATAGAAAAGCAAGATCTTCGTCGGGGGAGGGGGCGGGGGAGGCGTTGTCAGTTTGGATAATCGATCAAATCCTGTAAATTGTCAATTTTTAAAAAAGTTTAAAGAACACCAGTTTTTTTTATTTAGGCCATCAGATTATAATCAAGTCATGTGACATTTTGACTGGGCCTACATGGTGCAGTTTTGGTGGGAAGTCAGCGATTTTTACGCGAAAATTATTGTTGGAATTGATCCCACCTGCATAAATAATCGTGATTAATTGTATCACCATTGTACAGTCTTCTTTTGTTTGTGATAAAAAGGGAAAACGAAATTCACCCCAAAGTATTTGTTCTTCCTCTTCCTAATGTGAGGTCTGACAGGGGTGCTCCTCCCGTGCTTTAAACGGACGTGGGAGGTAGCGCGAAGGAAGGCCGAGTGTGAGAAAACAGATACAGAGCGCAATACACGAACAGAGTTTGTGCAGAGGAGTGGTTCCGGATGATGAGGGAAACAATTTGCAGATTGCCTTAAATTATGCCGGAGTCCATGTCTGCTGATGAGCAGAGGTAATTAATTGTTCGAGATTTGTATTGAATCAGTTTTACCTCGGAATGGAGCTTGGGCTTAGAGATCCAAACACAGCAGCAGTTTGTTTTTGCTGACCCAATTTGTTTTCTTTTTCCCCTCAGTCGGTGGATTTTATTTTGACAAAGACAAAAATGGGACAATTAAGTTCGTCATTTTAACAACACTGACAGCTCATTGCCACATGACGACTGTAGGCAGTGGTTAAGTTTATTACAATGCGGGCAGGTTTTATGTACTCTGTGGAGCAGGAGAGTAAACATTGATTTTTTTCTCAGATGATATCTGTTTACTGTTTATGACCATTGAGGAGTCAGTCAAAGCTTTTTTTTTTTTTTTTTTTTTTTTTTTTTAAATACATGCACTTAAAGGTGCTGTACAAGGGTTTCGGGGAAAACAAAACTCCTTAAGTCCATATCACACGGCAATTTTTACAGGCAACTTGGAGGCAACCAAGAGCACTGCATGCGAAAGGAGCACTTCGTGGTAGTGGAACAGACATTCTTCTATAGCTGTTGCTTACTATCCCCAAGAAAATAATGAGAAAACTGAAATGTGAATGAATTTTCTTACTGGGGATTTCCTGGAACTGGTTGCCTGTAAATTGCTTCGTGCGACATGGCCTTTACAAACAGACTTGTTTAAATAACCAGCTCTGGGGATTCTCGTTGGATCCTGCGGGTATTCACGATTTAAAAAAAACAAAAAAAAAAACTGGCTCGGAGATATTTGCTTGCAGTTTTGATATACACAATCTACCTAAAAAAAATGATCAGAAAAAATTGAGAAAAAAGTCCAGTTTGTCACACAACGGTTCCTCGCTTTAAATCGACACAAATATTTTAGACGTTGTTCACACCTGCAAATGAAACGCGGCAGTATAAAAACCGCGGTAGCCCCCATTAAAATGCCTTGCAGATGTCATCATATAACAGATATATAATAGTTGTATGACAATAGTCACACCTGTGGACCTCGGATGGATAACGGTATATAGCTGCGTATACCTTCTACCCTTTTTGAGTCACCCCAACGGGGCTCATGTCTGCCTCAAGAGGGTTCAAGTGGTCGGTATGCGGGCCCAGAGCTGAGGCCACTCCATCCGGCACACAAAACCCCAACAAGTAGGGGTAAAGTTGTCAATTGGATACCGACCCGATCTCCACCTACTTGGGAAGAACAATACACCTCTTATACCTTCAAGATGGGTAATTAATCACTTTGAGGGGATGAGAATAAGCTAGGATGAAGAGCGGAAATGGACGGTTTACTCTGATCGGTGACCCCGTGTAAGAAGCAAATGATGAGGGAGGGTTATCATTGAAAAAGCTTAAACATTTTTAAACTAAAGTACATCAGGATAAAAAAAAGGTCATATGCCTGAAGATTATGCTTCCTAATACATGAGAACACAGTTCCAAGGTTGTAAAAGACGGTTTTGAGCAGACACAGGATTCGAACCAACTCCTTGTGGAAATGGAACAAAACCTAGCATGACTTATCACGTTCATATATTGCATGCTCTCGATTTAATATTTATAAAAACAAGAGTGTCAGGAGTGTGATACGAATCCTACATCTCCAAAATAGAGACCACCAGAACACAAACAATCAATGTATTCAACAGGAAAAAAAATATAATTTACCTTGAGTCTGGCATCTTAGATGGCTCGGCCGATCTGACACGATGTGAAAAAGCAGCCTGTGCCGCAAACACATGTGTTCAAGGTTTCCATTAAAGGAAAACAAAAATGTCAGAAGTGAGATTAGAACCCACGCCTTCAATCGGAGAACTAAAAAACTCATACTGACTATTATCAAGAAAGGCTTAAATCACCTTGAGTGGTGCCTTAGACCACTCGGCCATTGTGCATGACAAACTGTGCCGAAAGCAACAGTTCTTTTGTATTAAAGTTAAGCGTCAGAAGTGGGATTCGAACTCGCACATTCTAATTGAGACTAGTAGACTATAAACTAGTGTATTCAAGAAAAGGCTTCTGACACTATGTGAAAACAACAGCCTGTGCAAAAAAAAATAAAGTGTCAACGTTTTCTTAAAAATATCAAAAATATTGTCAGAAGTGGGATTCGAACCCACGCCTCCGAATGGAGACCAGAACACTCACAATTACTGTATTCAGTGAAGGCTTATCCCCTTGAGTCTGGCGCCTTAGACCGCTCGGCCATTCTGACACGATATGAGACAGGGAAACTGATACAATGTAATGTGAAAGTTCACCTTAACTTACAAAAATAAAACCGAACTGTCAGAAGTGGGATTCGAACCCACGCCTCCAAATGGAGACCAGAACACTCACAACCACTGTATTCAGTGAAGGCTTATCCCCTTGAGTCTGGCGCCTTAGACCGCTCGGCCATTCTGACACGATATGAGACAGGGAAACTGATACAATGTAATGTGAAAGTTCACCTTAACTTACAAAAATAAAACCGAACTGTCAGAAGTGGGATTCGAACCCACGCCTCCAAATGGAGACCAGAACACTCACAACCACTGTATTCAGTGAAGGCTTATCCCCTTGAGTCTGGCGCCTTAGACCGCTCGGCCATTCTGACACGATTTGAGACAGGGAAACTGTTACAAAACGGTGAAAGTTCACTTTGCCCTTGAAAAAGGAAGCACAGCCAGAAGTTGGATTCGAACCCACACCTCAAACGAAGACCAGAAATCTCACAAATACTGCATTCAGTAAAACTTGGTCGCCATGCGTCTGGTGTCTTTTAGACCGCTCGGCCATTCTGACACGAATTAATGTCACAAAAAAAATAAACATAAAATAAAGCAAACAAAGTCGGTGTAGGCTATATCGTTTGTTCAAGTTATTTGTAAAAAAAACAACCTTTAATTTATGGAAAACAGTTACAATGAACAAATACAACGTTGTGACATCCCTTTGTTTATTCATTAAAAAGAAAGTAAAGAAAACATTTATGATGAGCTTTCATACCAATAACTTCTGGGAAGCAGTAAATTATGGTCAGAAAAAAAACCACATTTTGGTCAACAATTCATCACTGACGAGTTTGTCTTTTTTGGCCCACAACCCCGCAAGTTCAACACCCCGAGGCAAACTGGGCACCATTTCCAAAAAAATGTTGTTCTAATCCGAACAGTGATTCTCATCTTACACCATCTGTGTATGTGCATATGTCATCGATGAATCTCGCAGTCAAAGGTGCATCGTGGTAGGCGTATATTGTCCCTTTAGGTCGTAACACTAATGGAACCAAGTCGGCGGATCCTTATGAAAACACGATCGCAATCCAGTATTTTCTTTATTTCTGGAGATCTCCCTGGATAACAGATATTCACCTCAAACTTAGATCATCCTCGGGATTGATCAAAATGAGAAAGGAGGGGAACCAGTGTTAAGTATGACTCAGTAGCGGAGGGGGGGGGGGGAGATGTATACTTCAAATCTACATCAGCCCCAGCCGACTTCAATTAACCATACAGCACTTTCGGTGATGGCGTTTTGGACTGGGAGGCTCAAGGATGGTCAGGGTAAAAATTAACGAAGTGCCAGGGATGGAGCTAGGTCGCGGTGCTGGAGCTTACCAATTGAACTTACTTTCTCTTAAAGTTAATTGCTGATTGAAGTCCACCATTTTTATCATGGCTCGTGCACACGAGCGATTATGAAAAAGGATTACCGTTCAACAGGTCAAATAAAAATGTAAATTGCTTCAGGGTCTCGATTTGGTTTAATACAATGTTTAATGTTCATTGAAGGAAACAAAAAATTGCTGCTTTATTGATGAAAATAATCCAGATCAGGATCTCAGAAGAATCAAACAAATGCAAAAAACCCGCAAATGATTCAACCAAAACCAATCTTTCCATGATGTGCAGAAATTTGCAGCTTTAGAGAATAACTCTCCGTTTTTGAATTTTGCTGTACGGCTGTTCGACGATTCCCGTTTTTAAAAATCTCTTCGCAACCAACATGTTTTCTCAGCACACACTCGCAGTTGCGGCATTCTGTTCACATTGAGTGCACACAACACAAGCTTTTGGCTTCATTTTACACTCCAATCGATAGCAACGCGTGAGAACTGCAGAGAAGGGGAGACTTTGTATATGTATTTATACAACAGGACGGTTCGGAAGTGCATTTCCCCCCTTGGAAAATGCTTTTGTTTCCTCAATATAACTCCAATTTGAGAGGTGTTGGCGCCAAACCGTTTGATCAAAAATCCCCGTTTTTGTTGTAAGTGGTAGAACAGTAATTGCCGTCTTGCAGGAACAACCTTTTCACCGTCTTTATTTCATTGATGCTGGTTTTGCACGAATTATAATTTGCTCGTTTAGAGCCAGACAGTTAGCGGGGTCAAAGGTCAATGTCAGATGCCTGTTATTACTATTACTATTACTATTACTATTACTATTACTATTACTATTACTATTACTATTACTATTACCGTTACCGTTACCGTTACCGTTACTGTTACTGTTATTGTTATTGTTATTATTATTATTATTATTATTATTGGTGAGAAGGTGGGGGCATCAAATCTTTGGACCCACGGACTGAGTAAATGAAACCAACAAAGAGATGTTATCATTGGTAAAAAAGGTAGCAATCATACTTGAAATGGGAATATATCCATCTTATACCACTGGATTACCTCCAAATATATACCAAATTACTTTTAACTTGCAATGACCAACGGTCACATCACCCTCCCACTATTACCGCAGATGCCGATATACACACGCGTCAATTTTTTCTAATGTTTTTTCGCTTCTTGGCTTCGTGTGCAAAACGTCTATATATCACGGTGCAGTCGTACACTTGAGTTTTCTACCATAAAAACAAAGGGAAATAGCCTGGCGATATACAATGACTTAAACATTACAACTTATTTTGTCATTGCATAGTCGGTGAACTTGACCAAGATGGCCGCTGGGCCTAATGGCCACAGAACAAAAAAAAGGTCTAGTGAACCCTCGCCCCACCGGGTTTATAACACTATTTAGAGGTGTAAAGATCATATTACACAAGTTCCCGAACGAATTTTCGTGGAATAGAAACAAACACTTCATTGATTTCAATCGACTTAAAGTTGGTAGAGAGAGAGGCATGACCTAATTCAAACACAATTATTTAGGTTAGGGTTCTTCACAGGGTGAAATGAAACATTTGAAGGGAAAGGAAAGCTAAATAGGCCATCGATAAAGACCAATAATTCTGATTAATTCATTTGATTGTCCTACTTCCGTGTTCATTTGAGATTGCTGAAAGGTTAGGACCCGTAAATTACTTGAAGGTCCTTTCCCCCCTGGCAAAACCTTGGAGTAAACAACACTTTAGAACGCGTCACAAAAAAACCCACAAAAACCTATGAGAATTATCGCCGTTAGCGAAAATAGACAAAAGAGGGCGCTCAACCAATCACTGTACCAGAACCGTACTCGGTTGGGCTGGACGTGGTCTCTCATGCCCAAAGTCGTGCTTTTTTTACACCACGGAACGTCATAGCTTGTTTCGTTGTCACAAGACAATATCACACAGATTGATTAGTCTTTGAATGTAGAAAGGGTGAGCCAGCTCTTTTTATCATCTAGTTTAAAGGGCCTATGAAATATAATTTTTTATTACCTGAAACAACTCTACATTCATTCTGATAAAAATAATTTCACATTTTGATTGTCAATTTTGGGGTGTTTTTCATTGTCCTTAAACTGTCCTTAAGCATGGATATTTGATAAAAAATGTGTTTAAAAAAATTGCTCTTCATAGGCCCTTTAGGTCAGTCGTTGGTTAGACAAACTATCACAAGTCGACTTGCTTCTCCAACATAAGTCCACTTGAGTGGACGTATGACACTCCTGGTAATACAGAAAGGTCCATTATAAACGTATTCGATGCGATGGGCGCAGTCTATCCTACACCATCTCGGGATTTGGTCGCCGCCCTCTTTACAGGCTTCCCTATCTTGCACTAGGGTCCTCATCTCCCCGCCGTGCTACTGAGAGCAGCGTCCCGTCGTTGCAGTGTGTCAATGTACGTGGCTCGTCTTCCCCTTCACTGTTCTAGGGTTTATCACGTTGTAATTAGATATTTTGTTGTTACAGACAAAAAATACTTTTAAACTATACTCATACTTTATTAAAACGTCTTATACAATAATGTAGGGGAACGCGAGTGCGCCCTCAATCTTCCTTTTGAAACTAACCCTAAAACTTTATTATGGACCTTTATACTTTTTGCTAAAGGACGGATCGCAACGTATCCATCCATTGAAAATAAGTCTTTAATAGTTCTTTAATTGTTAGACAAGTTTATTACAACTATTGATGGATGGTATTAGTAATCTACACTTCATATTGGTTATCACATTACATTTATCAAACAAGATATTAAGTCAAGGAAGTGATTATTTCAAAATTGTCTTTGCATTGCCTGGATTTGTATTTGTGGTATATTTATTGGCGTAGTAATTTTGGAAGAGGTTGTGCGGCACCTCATATCTTTCACTTTTGCTGGAGGCTGTATTGGACACACATACATGTTATAGTTTGTCTCTATTTTTCTCCATTTTGTGCCTGAGCATGGCTCAGGGCAGTGATTTTATGCCCTGGCTGTAAGAGAGTATTTGTCAGAGAACCCCCAGTGAGTATTTCTGAGCTTTGTATTTATATCGTATTGGAGAAAATGATTCATTTGTGTTGTGAAAATAGCTGGTGTAGTCGCTCACGTGTGTGTGTGA
The DNA here is from genome assembly GCA_911728455.2 of Marthasterias glacialis. Classification (NCBI taxonomy): domain Eukaryota; kingdom Metazoa; phylum Echinodermata; class Asteroidea; order Forcipulatida; family Asteriidae; genus Marthasterias; species Marthasterias glacialis. The sequence goes on along the minus strand of OU452221.1, from coordinate 22,301,125 downwards.
TGTTTATGATGTCTTTATATACCAATGTACATGTACTTATTATTGTTTGTATGTATACTTTTCCAGGTAATGTGGGTTCTTCCAGGTTCTTGATCTTTTGGGTTCTTCTCTGTGTTCTTCTTGGTACATGTATTTAGTTGACTGCTAGTTACACCTAGTGTTTTCTTGATGGGCCCAGAGCTGATGAAGATTAAATTAATTGAGTTCACCGTATAGAGTATCGCCATCCTGGGTATTAATTGCCTATCTAAATCCAAGTGCTCATCCTTTTTATTTAGAGGACCGGCCTCCTTCCCGTGTCGTTACAATAATTCCACATCATTAAAGCCCTACCACGACACTCTACAAATGTATTAGTGCCCGCCACCATTAAAGTGGAACAGCGCCCTCTGTTTTCTGTACACATCATTTAACAATGGGAAACTTTATCCACAAAACTTGGTTCGCCACAGTAACATGTCATTGGAGTGGCGGAGGAGGAGGGGAGACTGGAGCTGCTTCGACCCCTACTCAAGATCAGTTCATGCCCCCCGCACAAAGTTTCACCAAGACAAAACAACATTGCGTATCACTTTAAGCTACCGTTACAAAGCTCATTCTAGAAAATGGTGTACCCTGCAAATTAGACCCTTACCCCACAAAACTACATCAACTCGCAACATTTCAAACGCACATAAAAAACAACAGGGGTGTCTCAAACCCTCATGGATAAAGACAGGGGACCAGTCTACTTTTCCATGATTGATGGCGCGAGGCTTCCATTACCGTCAACTCCAATGGTCTTTACAAAAGGTGTAAGATATAGCTAGCTAAAAGTAATAATGATGCCATACCACCAACCTCTCCATTGTTTGTGCTGGTGTTGCATACCATTGAGTGTCATCTTTGTGTGCCTCACTGAATTTGTTACGGCCTTCAAAATGTCTCCATGTATCAGCATCAATGGAATGGCTCTCTATTAGTCAGTTTTTATTACTGCCCGTCTTGTTCATGTTTCGTCGTTTTATCATACAGGATAAAAAATGGGATCGCAATCAGCATGATGCCACTGTACATAAAAAGAGCTGCTTGAAAACTCCCTGTCCATTCGTAAATCAACCCTGAAAACAAACATGAGCATAAAAATATCCATTATAAGATGCAGTGTTATTATTGTAGAATTAAAGTATAAATCACTTCCTGGTGTCTTATCGTGGTTTATAGCTCTTGCGCCTGCTGGCCCGTCAGTGTGCTTCCGGCCACCATCTTTCCAAATCCGTAACCTGCAGACCACCTATGGAAGACGCTTGACCATCTAAATATAAAACCAGTTTCTTTCAAACTGAGAAGAGCAGTGTTCCCTCTTGAAACACCAAATCTGCCTTCAGGTGTTGCTTTGAGTAAAATGGGTGTATTGAATACACGGATGCTTTAGAACTGAATAACTATGTTTCTTTCGGGGGACATTGTGAAGCACTCATACTCGTAGTCGAGTACTATCGAATGGCGTTTTGAAAGTACTCGAGTATTCGTACTCGTAATGCAGCTGCAGTACACACGCTTCCCCGGAAACTTACTATCCAACTGTAATAATAATTATAACACCTCTTCCTTTGATTCTATCTGTTGATTGGCCGAACGTGCGTCACGTGGTGTTGTGTATTTTTACTATTGCAATGCACACCAACCAAAAGAACTATTAAACGGTACTATCCAACGACAGCCTAACTACCGATGTACTATCGATTGGATACCCTGGTACACTGACTGCATTGACTTCATGCATTGATTTAGGTTCTTTTCGAAACCATGGCTTTGGCTCCGGATTCGGCTCAGGCTAGCTTGGCCCCGCGGTTGTTTTGACAATTGCGCGTGCTTTGCGGGACGCGCTCAGGGCTTAAAACGAAAGGACGGAGCCTGAAGCCGAATCCAAAGCCGAATCCAAAGCCGAAGCCGTGGATTCAAAAAGGGCCTAAAATGAGCTGTGTGACAACCTCGAACCCGGTGAAACGATCAAATGATACGTGCATTTGAAATTACGATACGAGAACGAAGGCAATAGTATTAGTCTGGTACCCCTCTTTCTTTTTGTCAAGATTTCCTGTCAGGTTTTATACAGTTATTTAAAGATTGATTACTACATACGCACGGTTGTTTAACGAATATTACCACAAAATGGATTACATTGAGGTGTTATAAAACACATATTGACTGCTTTATCTCGTGGCGTAGTAAAACTAGTCACTCTCGGTGATCCCCGGAGCCGCCTCGGGAAGATAGGCTGCTCCGGGGATCACCTCGAGTGACTAGTTTTACTACGCCACTCGAAGCAGTCAATATTTGTATACTATCCAACTAGGCGCGGCGGCTCGGTGCTATCTCGCCATGGCGGCTTGCTATCTCAATTTTTTTCTCAATCTTTTATCATTTGTGTATTATTTTGCTTGTCTTAACGTTGTATTGTACTGTATTGTAATGTCTGTGACCTAATATACAGGACATCGATGTAAAACAACTCTTGCTGATCTTTTATCCTGTTGAAGATATTGAAATAAATAAGTATAAATAAATAAATAAATTAATGGCGGCCTGCTATCTCAACATGGCGGCTTTCTATCTCGCCATGGAGGCTTGCTAGCGGCCATGGCGGGTTGCTATCTCAACATGGCGGCTTTCTATCTCGCCATGGAGGCTTGCTAGCGGCCATGGCGGGTTGCTATCTCGCCATGCTATCTCGCCATCGATGCTTGAGATCTCGCCATGGCGGCTTTCTTTCTCGCCGCGGCGGCTTATTATCTCCATTAATGGTGACTTGCTATCTCGCCGCGAAGGCATACTACATGTATCTCACCATGGGGGGTTCGCCATCTCGCCATTTTTCGAGTGAGTCGCCGCGGCGAGATAGTATTAAGTCACCCAGACGAAATAGTTAGTAAGTCGCCAAGGTGAGATAGTAAATAATATTTTGACATTTGCTTACAAATGCAAAACAACATGCACCACTAATACAAACCTGTGAGCAATCCACTTCCCATCCCACCAAATCCACTTATGAACGCTTGCCAGCACATCACATCTACGATCCGGTCAACTGACGTCAAAAACCGCACAAGGACGTCGTACGCCTGCGATACAATACCGTATCCCATCCCTATGAACCCCGTGACAATCATCTGCACATGGAACGGTATATCGAAAGCATCGATGAGGAATGAAGCAAACATGATGAAGCTGCCAAGAGAAGCCCAGCTGCATAAAGGTATCTTGAATTGGGTGCGGTCTAACAGAGGAGGTATGTACTTGCCGAGGATGATTCCTATTCCGAAGGCTGTTGGTAACAGTGAAGCTTGGTAATTGCTCAGCCCCTCGATTATACCGTGTGACACCATGTAAACCACCCACCCGCTGAAGCAAAAGTCAGCACAGCTGCTTGCCGTGGTCAGTAATAGGAACCTTTTATTTGCCAGTATTTTAAAATCCACTGATGTAAAGATACGATGGATGTTGCCCTTAAGCGTGGGACACATTCCCTGATGGGATTTGGAAGGATTAAGTTCGTCAACTTCTGTGGTATCATTTGGTACCTGTTGGTACTGTCCTGCATCTGTTGGTGGTGATGCTTGAGCTCTTATCAATGCACCGCACACTACAATGTTGGAAGTAATACCACCCATTATGAGCATGGTTCCACGCCAGCCGTATGTATCCAAAAGTATCTGCGTCAGGGGACCATACAGGATCATTGAGATTGGTACACTGGATGTCGCTATTGCAATAACTAATGAATAGTTCTCCTTGAAGAAGGACGCCAGAGCACCACCGCAGGGAAAATAACTCAATGATTTACCAAGACCTATAAAAAAAGACAACTGACATTAGCTATTACCATGCCATTGAAAAACAACGGTTTATAGAGGAGGAAATCAAACCACCGGCCAAGTTAATTCATTGCGATAGCAATGACTTCCTTTCAAAAATAGTAAACCATTACCGTTGAAATGCTCTATTTATATCGGCACTGAAAACATAACAGTATAGGTTTTATGCGTAGTTTCAATTGTTAAGCATGTTTGGTTTTATACAATATGCGTTAAATATTTCAGAGGAGTATTTCAAAGTTGGTGGCGTTGTGACCCTCCACCCCTACCTTGAATCAGTATTCTGAGCTTGACAACGCACATAGTGTTGAGTGCTTTGTTTTTTGACAACGCGGTAGTGAGCTTTGTTGCGGGACAGAGGTCGGCCTTTGGTAATTACCTTAGTTTATCTGCTGCCATGTCCCACAATGCTCGGAAAACGAACATGTGTTGGCGCAACCAAGCATGTTTTTCTGCATATAAATACAGGATGTCACCACACCCAAAACCCTAGAGAGCGCGATCGTAAATCAATATAGCGCTCTCGAATTCCAAGATGGCGTGCTTCAAGGCGGAGTTACGGCTTTAATAGTACAGATGTAACAAAACCATAAAACGGGCGCATTGATGTACAGCTTTCCCAGTGGCGCCATGAAGGGATCGTGAGAAATGAAAACGGATCGGATACTTAGATCTTCACCTCAGCCCTGTGGGATTCCAGTCTATGCCATGTAATAAAATAAGATGCTGATCATAACTTTAATATAGTTATCTTCTTACCCGATAGAATCGTAATAGAAAGTGCTAACTGTAACACTGTGGATGATTGCGAGCCTATGATGAAGCCAGCAGACCCCAGCACTCCACCGATGATAACAACACAGCGTCTGCTGCCAACGAGACGATCGATGCTGGCAACAACAGGAGCTGCATCCAAACAATGTAATCATTTAAAACGTGGACGATTCAAATTTCAAGACAAAGTACAGATTTTGTAGGTATCGGGAAAATAACTTTAACGGCCCTAAGTTTCAATCTGTGAGATCATTGATCATTAATTTTATACCGGTAGCAATCCTCCAGAGAAAGATGTCCAACTAAAATACAGTCAAAGAAGAGGGAATATATTTTCTTATTACAATTGCGCAATTGAAATAATCACACAGGCCTCTATGAACGTGCACAAAAACCCACGACAAAATATAAACTTTTGTAGTTGTGTTCGCTAAAAGGGCGATCACCAAACATGATGGAAGTTTCAGTGGTTGGTTGAATGTGATGTTTATTGACAACACGAGGCTGTAAATGAATCTACTCTTCCTAAAACAATGGTGTACTTTCTATTGAATTGTTGATTAATAATGTCGATAAGTCTTGAAGACCTTTTACATGCACACACATTAGACCCAGTAACTGGGGCGCTGTACTCCTTTTTGAGATTTTGACATTATCTGTCGTACTAGCGCCCCAGTAAGGAATATGTAGTAACTGCGACGGTCTGGAGGATTTAAATCACCTCTGTTAAAAAAAATGCCTTTAGACTCAACAGAATTGCTCGAAATCTCAAAAAAGGAGTACAGCGCCGCAGTTATTGGGTCTACACACACATAATCATTAAAAAAATTCATGTAAAGCACAAAACATTCATAAAACAAAACACACACATAAACCCACACGTCATTGCACAAGACCATATGTGCTTCCCGGTCCTCAAGTACATTTTTCAGACGACATTTTAATTGATTCTTGCATCAATTATTATCGGATTTATGGAAGCGAAGTACAAACAGTGCGAGCTCTCCAGGCAATCTTTTTTTCTGAAACCGTTTTGAATGTGGAACTTCCGCTGTAATAAGGCTATTACTTGTTCACCATAAGTTATTCAAGCCTCAGTTATTGTAAAGTTTTTAAAAGTTGAAAACCTTACCGGAGAAATAACTCATTGTGTTATAAAGAACGGCCATCCAACCGATAATCCACACGTCACTATCGAAGTCAGTCTGCATAGCTAGGAGGAGGACACCCAGAGCCTTCAGATTTCCGACGGCGATGAATAAGACGACAAACGTTGCACCCACAATGACCCAACGCCAAGGATCCCGGTCCTGATGATGGGCGAGTCTTTGTTGAGAAGCCATAAAAGCACAACCTGAGTTGCTCAGTTATACATGACACCTGTGGCAACAGAATCAATTGAAATATATTGCTTATAAGTACATAAACTAGCTACATACAAAAGAACGGTGTGCTTACCAGAATAACGTTACCAGCTGGGAGACAGGATACCGTATCATGTACCATTTGTGACTGGTTTCCTGCTTATTTTTTGTTTGTAACAGTGTTATCAAGCACTCTTGTCTGCTCGCACTATTGTGAGTTAATGGCATTTGAAGACTCCACAATTCTCTGTTGCTTGCTACACTTGCCTCAATTGAAATACGCCCATGGTGAAGGTGCACAAACTCGCTGCCCGTTGTTCGTCTTTTTATTCTCTAAAATATGACCGGGCCATTTCCCTTAAATTTAACCAGAATGACGACAGTAGATGACGAAAGGGCAAGATCTATGGTTCAATGCAACCAACTTACCTGGCTGCTGGAAAATACAGGTTATATTTCAAATGTAAATAAGTATAACTTATACTATACAGTGCGACCTAGTGTGACGGCCGAAACGACAGTTTTGTGCGTCCTACTTGTACATGGATGATCCGCAGTCTTTAGTGGTTACTCAAGGAAACGTGGAACAGATACAATGAGGGCCTGTGATGACCCTGGCGACTGCCACTTTGAATACTACAGTCGACTCTCGTTAATAGAGGTCCGCCGGACTGTCCTGTTTTTCTCGTATTAACCGAACCTCGTATTATCCGAGCGCGGTATTAACAATGCACAATGCATGACATAATGGACGCCCGTGTATAAATGCACTCGTACTGCAATGGACACTGCATAACTGTGATGATTTACAGAGTCGACTGTACTAACATTTAGGCCTACTGTCTAACGTTGAAAGAAACATGGTCTAAAATTTACGCGTTAGAAGAAAAGGTTCATTATTCAATATCCAGTGGATAACAGTTATGAAAACTGATTATCATTTTTCTATATTTATTTCTCATTTTCTCTTCGTGATTATCGTAACGAACAAGTCTTGACGATTGAGCTCTTCAGATTCTCAGAGCTGACTGAATTCCCATGGGCAGCATCAAACCCGCCGTGCCGTTGAACTCTTTTTTAAAACTTCCCGTAAGGCTTGAAATTCCAAATGTTTTGTGAAAATAAAGCAGTTTCATGTTTTTAAACATTGACTTTCATGACATTTTTTTCTGCTAACAATGTTAATTACTGGTTAGCTCTGGACTTCACTGCAACGTAATACAACACAAATCATTGCATTTATGAGTATTGGGGGTTGATTTGAATGTTACAGATTTTGTCCGGGTTTGGGTCAATCAAAAGGAAACAAGTCTGTGTGTTTTAACTGTGTTCTTCCTGAGAATATTTTAGTCAGCTGGATGTCTGTTTTGAGGAAATTTATTTGTGTGAATCATTTCTTCCCTTTGTTGGCAGTAACAACTATACCATGTCCGATTTGTGGCAGAGGGAGCCCCCCCCCCCCCAAATGTTCCCATTTTCTAATACACGCTTCCCCTCGTGTACAGAAGCACCCCCTCTAAAATCCTCAAAAGAATTCCAGAGATTTCCAGAACACAATGAAGACACAATAGGAGAGGGGTACACCCTGCCACATAGCGAGCACCAAATGGTAACAACTTTTAGTACCGGTACGTCGTCTCAGAAAAGTCTCAAAATCGGTTGCTGCAAAATTTTATGGCCCCACGTTTCGACCCTATAGCAGAGTCTTTCTAAAAGGCTAAAATGACAACGCAACATGCGCTTACAAGGATACAAAAGCAGTCAAGCGGAAAGAAGTGAAAAGAGAGAGGCAGAAAGCAGTCAGACGCTGCATGGATGAACAATGAAGAGGCGGACAAAGGGGGTTAAGGGAAGAATCTGATTTAACCACAAGAGGTTGGAAACACAAAAGAAATATTAAAAAACAAACGGGGAAAAGGGAGAAAATAATCAATTAGTGAACAAGACAGATTAAAAAAGAGGGCATCCGTGGAAAAAGGAGAAGGCAAAGACAAAAAGTTATTAATTAATAATTTCCTTCTTAGATGTTCGGACCATGGGGTTGAATGGTGTTATCCACAGTTTCTCTTTACTCAGACGACTAGTCTCTCTGTTAGGATAGATGTTATTTTTTGCGTCGGGGATAAATAAAATTGACGAATTTATGAGGAATATCTGACGTCGAAAACCCACCACCAAACATTGTACGCGGCTAAGGAATTCTAATCCGGTGAGATTAGTAATTTCTTACATGTAAGTTTTAAATTGGAGTTCTGAATTTGTTTTCACCCAGAAATGGACCCTCATATCAAGGCATAAGTGTGGTATTTATACGAAAGTGAAAGGTCTCCAGGGAAGGCGGGCTTATAATCGGGTCGCGCGATAGTCGCACGGCAATCAAATGACGCAACACAGTTTATAGTCGACGCTGACGCCGCAGCCACCATAGACTCAGTCTGGTTCCCAGACGAAAATGAAAACTCCGGCTATTCTTTGTCGATTTTAGGGTCCGGTATCACCCGATGGACATGTAACAAAAAGGAGGAATTCCTCCTTTTCCGAAAATATCCAAAGTGTTTCGAACTCGTTGTCGTCAACATTCGGACAGTGTCGTTGATGGTCTTCAAGTGGCTGCAGAGTAAGAATTTGTACATCTACTAGTGATTTGCACATCTACTACCGGTAGCCTAGCTAAGCGCCAGAACCATACCCACAAAAAGACCCAAAGGAATATGTACAGTGGCATCATGCTCATTGCGATCCCATTGTTTATCCTGTAAGGCGTTCCGCCAATACTGAACAAAAGTATACAAGTATGAATTAGCATACAAGAATACATTGCTACAATAAGGGAATTGAAAATTGTATCTGGCTCACACGTCACCAAGCTGTGAGCTGAAAGATTAAGAAAAGCATACATACCCATAAAACCAACGTTGAGAATGTGTGGCGCCACCAAACAGTGTAAACGATGTTGCTAATGACGTCACATGTTTATAAAAGTGCCACAGAGCTTGGACTTCCTGCAGGCACAATTTGCACACACCATAATGGAAGCGTAAGGATTCCGCCGAATCTTTTACCGTAATGAGGGATCACGTGAGATTGTATTCTCTGGTAGGAACATACCACGCATTTAAAGCATAACAAAGCAAAGTGATTAAGACCCTAGGCTATATAAGAGCCCTCCTCGCACAATATCGCCAGTGTTTAAAGTCTAACAGCGTAGCCGTTACACTGGCCCACCGAAACGAAAGGGTGGGTTTGAACAACTTCGGTTGTTGTGGAAACATACTGCAAAAAGTATGTATGTGAATTCAGTTGGGGTATCACGTGATCCCTCATTACGGTAAAAGATTCGGCAGAATCCCAATCAAACTTCGTTTCACTCGTGTAATTGGGAAATTCTACCTCACAATTACCTCCATTCGGGAACACGTGAGATTTTAAAGCTGGCCAGTGTAATGTGTAAGAAGAAAACAATTCAAACACATAAGCACGTAATGTCACGAAGAGACCATTGTAAATGTCAAAGTATGTAACAGATCAACTTTTAAAACGGGTAACAAATAATTCAAATTTATTCCAAAAAGAAAAGAGAGGCATTTATTCACCTCTTAATTTTATAATTTTGAACATTAATTTTAAACCTTGTCCCTCGTAAGGGTAAACCAAATACTGTTAGATAGCAGTAATATTCTAATGTTCTAATATCCAATAATATATAATATACAAGTATTGTTATGTTAATGTTTGTTCAACACAGCCCTGGCAAAAAGTGCCAGGGGTTTACTAATAGAGCTCTCTCTATTGTAAAACTTAGCAAAGGTTGTAGCCGATGACCATCTACTGGAACACCTTTGCTTGCGGCTGCTGATGTAGAAGCAGACCGGAAACTATGTGCCTTGAAGACTGAGGTGTCTATACCTGCATTTGTTAAACACAGTTTTAACCATCGAACAATGGTTGAAAAACCCACTCCTTTATGTGGGGGTGAAAAACTTATGAAAAGTTTACAACACTTACGAATTGGATTCGTACGTTTCAAGTATTCGAACAAAGTTCTGACCACACAAATCTTACTATCTTGTGGATAAGTTGAAAGTACTAGAACTGGCTGGGGCTTGCCCGGGTTAGAGGTCTTGATCAATTCTGTGATTTTGATTATTACCTGCTTGTTTGAAATCAGCATATTAGTAACATCACATAAGGACAATGTTTGCGTCCTTTGACCAGCGGTTAAAGCAAATAAACAGATAAGTTTAAAATGTCAGATGCTTGAGACTAATTGATTGCACTGGTTCCATCTTACTGATATAACTTAGTAAACAACTAACATCCCAAGTGAGCGAATATCGAGGTAATAATTACCTCGATATTCGCTCACTTGTGGTCTTGTGGTCTTGTGTTAAAGACTCCCCGCATAAAACTTATAACTAATGGATGAGACCCAAACTTGGTACAAGAGTTTTTGTTAGACCATAATATAGCCGATAAAGCACTTCTTGCCGTGTTTATGGTACTGTACTGTAAACCAACTATCAAGCAGTGAGGCCAAAAAGTCTAATGTCGAACTCACATGGGCATGAACTGGATCCAAAGATCGTTGAGCACAGAAGTGTAACCATTTGGATATGGCTGTATCGTATTGTTTTCGCGTGCCTGGTTTCTAGGCCTGCATAATGATATTGATTGTTCTCTGTGAAAGGCCTCCTGACTCAAGTGATCGCCTGACAAGATGGCAGCTGCCGTGACTAGTTGGTTTTCCAATGGGTGTAGGCGCTCTGGAGCGTGTGGTAGATGGAGTACCCTTGGTATCCTTGGGATGATTACTGGATGTGTTACCAGTAGGCGTAGTAGCCTGGGAAACCAGTGTTGTGTCTGCCAAAGCGGGAAAATCAAAGTGCCCGTGGAACTGTCTTGTTCTATTTTCTGCAGTACCCTATCAATAAGAGCAAATGGAGGAAAATCATAAATTACTTCATCTGACCAAGAAAATGAAAATGCATCACATGTCAATGCTTCCGGGTCAGGAAACCAAGATACATATGGATTGAACTGCAGGTTAGTTCTCGATGCAAGCAAATCAATGGTGGGAGAAATGTTAAAACTTGATAACATATTCTGAAAGATTTGGCTATTCAGTTTCCATTCTGGATGGTCGTCCGTTGACCTTGATAAAGAGTCTGTATGTACATTCTCTTTTCCAGGAATATGGTATGCAATTAACCACGAGCCATGCTGTACACACCAAAGCCATAACTGCTTGGTTAACCCATTGAGTGCTGGGGAGTGACAACCCCTCATATGGTTAATGTATGGCACAACAGTTGTGCTATCGACGTGTATGGACACAGTTTTCTTTTGTACGCAACTAACGAAAGCTCGAACTGCGTAAAAGATTGCCAAAAGTTCAAGATTGTTTATATGGATCATTGCCTCAATGAGGGTCCATTTCCTTTTTGTTTGCAAGTCAGCTGCAGGGCAATCTGCTCCCCATCCACTGAGGGAAGCATCAATATAGACACGACTTTCGCCTACTCTAGGTATTATTGTATTATTGTACTTGCGCACATGTTAAATTTTGCACCCACCATTGTAATTCAAGAACAGCCTCAACTGGAAGGACCATTTGAGTTACATTAATGGCCGGTCCCACTTTCACGTCATTTTCGACCAGGGCTGCCAATTCATTTAGCAATTTATAACTTTCTTGTTCAACTAGAAGTGAATCAACATCTCTGTCTGAGAAATTATCGCCCCTTTCGGGTACGAGAACACCACCATAGAAACCATCATTGCCCCTTTCGGGTACATGGTTTTCAAAAATAGACTCAAGATCTACAATTTCGCTTTCTTCGGTAACTTGAAGGGGCGTGTTGCACTCTAAAGTGCTGGAACCATTGGTGAAAGAATGAAACGCATTTGCCAGTGAAGTCACTGTTTCTTGTAATTGGCTTACAGAAGCCTGCAAAGCACTGTCCGTAGTTGCCGCTGCCTGAGCACGCGCCGCCGCTTTACTTGGAGAAACAGAGACGGGTTCAGCAAGATTGCGTTTCTTGGTTGTGCGCTTTTGTGCGACAGCAGGCTTTGTTCCGCTAATGCCAGTGCTACCTTGCTGTGCCGTACCAATTTGTTTCTCCAAATTCAAGAAAAAAACTCTCGTCATCCGACGGAGCTACTTGAATGATGGCCTCATCAGCCATAGCGCCACGCTATAAAATAGAAATGCAAAACGCAAGTAAGAAAAAGCAGTGGTAAATTTAAGCTGCGTCTGTGAAGCGTGACCTACGCGTAGCATGCACCAGAAATACACTGGCGATATTGTGCGAGGAGGGCTCTTGTATAGCCTAGGGTCGTAATCGTGCTTTGTTATGCTTTAAATGCGTGGTATGTTCCTACCAGAGAACACAATCTCACGTGTTCCCGAATGGAGGTAATTGTGAGGTAGAATTGTGCCAACTTTTGATATGGAGAAAGGGGGCACATAGCAAAACTTGTTCCGCTTTTGTAACTCTCAACCCGTGTCGCGCTGGCAGACCACCTGTGCAGAAAACAGTCCGAAGAGATAATAATTGACTGCTGGTTTGATTTTGATGCACAGAATGTATTTTGTGACAAACTTTGAAATCAATGATGACAACATGTGTACATAATTGGGTTGAAGGAAAAAACGGTAATTCAAGATGTCAAAACATCAGTTCAACCGACTGAAGAACTTAGAGTTTTTGAGAAGACGTACCGGTAGTTGTTACTAGCAACAAAGGGAAAATATTCAGACAATTAAACTTTCCTCAAAATGGGAGGGAAATATTCTCAGGATGACCCCAGTTAAACACACAGAAATGTTTCCTTTTGATCGACCCTAAATCATACAAAATATGTACATATTCAAACCACCCCAATACTCATAGTTGTAATAATTATTGGATTTGTGTTGTTTGTGGTGGTGGTGGTGGTGGGCGGGCACGGGGGGGGGGGGACGAACATCAATTGTTGAAGGGGGGAGCACGTGCCCCCCTTAATTACCACACTGAGCTCAATCAATAAACTTGTGCAGTACAATAACAAAATTGTTAGCAGAAAAAACATGACAATGAAAATCAGTGCTTCAAAATATGAAACTGGTTTTCTGGCCTCAGAAGGTTCTACGAGTTGAAGGGCACTGATGGTTTAATGGTGCCCACGGCAATTCAGTTTTAGGAATCGGAAAGGTCTCAATCGTCAAGGTGTTCGCTACGATATCACGAAGAGAAAGTGAGAAAGAAATATAGAAACATGATAATCAGTTTTCATTTCTGTAGTCCACTAGATATTGAACAATGAACCTTTCTTTCTAAATTATTATTTTCGACCCCTTTCTTCCAACGTTATGAAGTACATGTACATGTATATAGTAGTATGCCAAATGGCAGCCGCCAGTGTCATCACGGGCAATCATTTTACTATTCCACGTTTCATTGCGTTACCACAAAGTGTCAAAGTATTGAACATAAACCGGCCACTGAGCCAAGTACGGAGCTCGCATTAAATGCGTGGTGAAGTAGTTGTTTGTATGTATAAAACTGTCGTTTTGACCGTCACGAGGTCATGAAGGTCGCACAGGCTAAAAGCTATACTTATTCACATTTGAAAGATAACCTGTATTTTCCAGCAGATAGGTAAGTTTGTTGATTTGAACCATAGATCTTGCCCCCTTTCGTCATCTACTGTCATCATACTGGTTAAATTAAAGGGAAATGGGGTCACATTTTAGAGGACAAAAATACGAAAAACGGGCAGCGAGTTTGTGCACCTTCACCACAGGCTTGTTTCGATTGCGGCAAGTGTAATACGCGACAGAGAATTGCGCAGTCTTCAAATTCCATTAACTCACAATAGTGCTAGCAGACAAAAGTCTTAGTAACACTGTTACAAGCAAAAATAAGCAGGAAACCAGACACATATGGTACATATGTCTCCCAGCTGGTAACCTTATTCTGGTAAGCACATCATTCTTTTGTATGTAGCTAGTTTATGTACTTATAAGCAATATATTTCAATTCTAACACTTGATTCTGTTGACACAGGTGTCATATATAACTGAGCAACTCAGGTTGTGCTTTTATGGCTTCTCAACAAAGACTCGCCCATCATCAGGACCGGGATCCTTGGCGTTGGGTCATTGTGGGCGCAACGTTTGTCGTCTTATTAATCACCGTCGGAAATCTGAAGGCTCTGGGTGTCCTCCTCCTAGCTATGCAGACTGACTTCGATAGTGACGTGTGGATTATTGGTTGGATGGCCGTTCTTTATAACATAATGGGTTATTTCTCCGGTAAGGTTTTCAACTTTTAAAAACTTTACAATAACTGAGGCTTGAATAACTTATGGTGAACAAGTAATAGCCTTATTACAGCGGAAGTTCCACATTCAAAACGGTTTCAAAAAACAGCTTGCCTGGAGAGCTCGCACTGTTTGTACTTCGCTTCCATAAATCCGATAATAATTGATGCAAGAATCAATTAAAATGTCGTCTGAAAAATGTACTTGAGGACCGGGAAGCACATATGGTCTTGTGCAATGACGTTTGGGTTTATGTGTGTGTTTTATTTTATTATTTGTCTAATATTATTATTAAAAAATGCATGGAAGACTGTCTCGCTATGAATGTTTTGTGCTTTACATGAATTGTTTTAATGATTATGTGTGTACATGTAAAAGGTCTTCAAGACTTATCGACATTATTAATCAACAATTCAATAGAAAGTACACCATTGTTTTAGGAAGAGTAGATTCATTTACAGCCTCGTGTTGTCAATAAACATCACATTCAACCAACCACTGAAACTTCCATCATGTTCGGTGATCTCCCTTTTAGCGAACACAACTACAAAAGTTTATATTTTGTCGTGGGTTTTTGTGCACGTTCATAGAGGCCTGTGTGATTATTTCAATTGCGCAATCGTAATAAGAAAATATATTCCCACTTCTTTGACTGTATTTTAGTTGGACATCTTTCTCTGGAGGATTGCTACCGGTATAAAATTAATGATCAATGATCTCGCAGATTGAAACTTATGGCCGTTAAAGTTGTTTTCCCGATACCTACAAAATCTGTACTTTGTCTTGAAATTTGAATGGTCCACGTTTTAAATGATTACATTGTTTGGATGCAGCTCCTGTTGTTGCCAGCATCGATCGTCTCGTTGGCAGCAGACGCTGTGTTGTTATCATCGGTGGAGTGCTGGGGTCTGCTGGCTTCATCATAGGCTCGCAATCATCCACAGTGTTACAGTTAGCACTTTCTATTACGATTCTATCGGGTAAGAAGATAACTATATTAAAGTTATGATCAGCATCTTATATTATTACATGGCTTGTAGATTGGAATCCAACAGGGCCGAGGTGAAGATCTGAGTATCCGATCCGTTTTCATTTCTCACGATCCCTTCATGGCCCAACTGGTAGTATAAAAAGCTGTCCATCAATGCGCCCGTTTTATGGTTTTGTTAAATCTATACTATTAAAGCCGTAACTCCGCCATGAAGCCTACCATCTTGGAATTCGAGAGCGCCATATTGGCTTACGATCGCGCCCTGTTTTGGGTGTGGTGACTTCCCAGCTTTCTTTGGTAAGATCACCCTGTCAAGCGGGGTCCCAGATCCCGCAAACGGTCGCCCTAACTGCCGCAGTTCGATATATCTGGTTGGCTGTTTGATTGGTCGGGCTCGGCGGGCTCCGACTTGGATGCTGACGTCTGACCCGAAAGAAAGTTCCCAAACTACCGTGATGCAAGATGTCTGATTGGTTGTTTTAGACGGACCTCCCGATTGGTCCTCTTCTTGCTCTTTGACCTTTCACCAGCGCCCTTTTGATTGGTCGGCTTCTTTCCCCGGTCCTCGCTGCCCCCTGCGATTTCTCCATTCTCTTGGTGAAATCTTTTTTATTTTTGGTCACTAAAAAATATTTTCTACATGTAGGAAAATTCCCCCTCACCACACTGTGTTCTCTGTGTGACCACACAGAGAACACATAGGGGACACTTGAACACTGTGAATTTGTTCCAAATTCATAGTGTCACACATAGAGAACACAGTGTGGTCACAGTGTGACCACTGAGTGCACAGTATGTCTACTACGTGAATACACCTTGTTCATATAGAAGTTCCACTGTGTGGTGACTGGGGGAATTGTGACAACCTTGTCGATAACTATTTACTGTATTTATGTGCGGATAAACATGCTTGGGACATGGCAACAGATAAACTAAGGTAATGACTAAAGGCCGTCTGACCCGCAACAAAGCTCACTGTCGTGTTGTCAAATAACTATGCACTCAACGCTACGTGCGTTGTCAAGCTCAGAGCGCTGATTCAATTAATGTGGGGGGGGGGGGGGGTGAAGGGTAACGCCACCAACTTTGAAATACTCCTCTAATATTTAACACATATTGTATAAAACCAAACATGCTTAACAATTGAAATTACTCATAAAACCTATACTGTTATGTTTTCAGTACTGATATAAATAGAGCATTTCAACGGTAATGGTTTACTATTTTTGAAAGGAAGTCATTGCTATCGCAATGAACTTGGCCGGTGGTTTGATTTCCTCCTCTATAAACCGTTGTTTTTCAATGGCATGGTAATAGCTAATGTCAGTTGTCTTTTTTTATAGGTCTAGGTAAATCATTGAGTTATTTTCCCTGCGGTGGAGCTCTGGCGTCCTTCTTCAAGGAGAACTATTCACTAGCTGTTGCAATAGCGACATCCAGTGTACCAATCTCGATGATCCTGTATGGTCCCCTGACGCAGATACTTTTGGATACATACGGCTGGCGTGGAACCATGCTCATAATGGGTGGTATTACTTCCAACATTGTAGTGTGCGGTGCATTGATAAGAGCTCAAGCATCACCACCAACAGATGCAGGACAGTACCAACAGGTACCAAATGATACCACAGAAGGAGACGAACTTAATCCTTCCAAATCCCATCAGGGAATGTGTCCCACGCTTAAGGGCAACATCCATCGTATCTTTACATCAGTGGATTTTAAAATACTGGCAAATAAAAGGTTCCTATTACTGACCACGGCAAGGAGCTGTGCTGACTTTTGCTTCAGCGGGTGGGTGGTTTACATGGTGTCACACGGTATAATCCAGGGGCTGAGCAATTACCAAGCTTCACTGTTACCTACAGCCTTCGGAATAGGAATCATCCTCGGCAAGTACATATCTCCTCTGTTAGACCGCACCCAATTCAAGATACCTTTATGCAGCTGGGCTTCTCTTGGCAGCTTCATCATGTTTGCTTCATTCCTCATCGACGCTTTCGATATACCGTTCCATGTGCAGATGATTGTCACGGGGTTCATAGGGATGGGACATGGTATTGTATCGCAGGTGTACGACGTCCTTGTGCGGTTTTTGACGTCAGTTGACCGGATCGTAGATGTGATGTGCTGGCAAGCGTTCATAGGTGGATTTGGTGGGATGGGAAGTGGATTGCTCACAGGTTTGTATTAATTGTGCATGTTGTTTTGCATTTGTAAGCAAATGTCAAAATGGCAAAATATTCTTTACTATCTCGCCTTGGCGACTTACTAACTATTTCGTCTGGGTGACTTAATACTATCTTGCCGCGGCGACTCACTATCTCGAAAAATTGCGAGCTGGGGAGCCCTCTATGGTGAGATAGTAAGCCTTCGCGGCGAGATAACAAGTCACCATTAATGGCGACAGTAAGCCGTCGCGGCCTTTTGACGTCAGTTGACCGGATCGTAGATGTGATGTGCTGGCAAGCGCTCTTTGGTGGATTTGGTGGGATGGCAAGTGGAGCTCGCAGGTTTGTATTTACGCTGTACGTCTTTGTGCAGCTATTATGTGAGATGTTGAAATGTTAGACTGGAACAGGTCTAAACCCCAAAACTTAGACCGTCCAGCGGGATGGACTAAGTCTAAATCGCTTTGGGTTTATCTTTTAACACGGCATATGGAAAGAATGACATCCGGTTTTAAGTTTTCCCCTGTGACTGTTGACCTGTAAATATACTGGATATTGTATACATGTATTGGGTGATGATGCTGTGTTGACCTTTTAAAACCGAAGATAAACCGTATGTGGTTCAACTTTAGACAGCTTCCCTGCTGCTCGTAAAAGTTAGACCGGTGATCCCCAATATCTCAAAGATGGTTGTGTGCACCCGATTCTCCTCAAATGTGTCAGTAGTAAGCGGAACAAAGTAACACTGAGCCCTCGTTTATAAGCGGCACATATTATAATCCCATAACCTAGATTACTCTTTCATTTCATTTTATTTCATTTCATTTCAAAAATGAAATGAAGTTAATTGAAAAGAAAGACATCTAAACCCCAATGCCGAAGTCCATGTGTTTCTATCATGTGTATTGCAATCAAAAGGCACTTTTTTGGTGTGTTTTGAAGTGCTGAATCTTCTAGAGGGGTGTGTGGCTGTTCCCTCCCGAATGGAACACGGCTCAAAAGACCTGAAGCATGGGGCGTTTTTTTTAATACGAGCGCCCTCCCTCACTGGAACAAAATTGAGCAAAGAAGACAGATGGGGCGTTTTAAAAGGATCAATGTTCTTGTCAGTAGGCCTATTAGAGAACGTGGTTTATTAATTTTTGATTTGTCTTTGGTTGCAGTGTAAGGATTTGTACATCTACCTTTAGTAAAATGGTAAAACCATTAAAGAGTAAGGGTTAAACAAAGATCAGTAGCCGAACTAGGCGTCAGAACCATAACCACAAACAGACCCATAGGAAAGCACATCCTTTTGAAGATAATTATTGTAATAGATATTTCATGTACATGTTTTTGTTTTGTTTTCAGGGTTGATTTACGAATGGACAGGGAGTTTTCAAGCAGCTCTTGTTATGTACAGTGGCATCATGCTGATTGCAATCCCATTTTTTATCCTGTATGATAAAACAACGAAACGTGAACAAGACGGGGATTAACCGCGGATCTATGGATTGAGAATCATCCAACTGTTCCATAAACCCCCCCCAAAATTATAACATTCTTGGTGCACGCCTTTATCTGGCACATTATACGCCGCTGGAAAAAGCGACTGAAAATGCTGTATAACTGGATCTTTCTGAAACTATTTCGCCTCAATTTCGCCCTCTTTGAGAACGCTTCGCTTGTGAGTCTAAATGACGTGTCCGAATTGAGGGACTCGACAGTGGCTATGGCCTAAGTCACTCGATTCTGAAGCAGATTATAATTTCAATTGCGCAACTTGTTAAATCTTCATCCACAAACATGTAAGCCCTTCGAAAACGTGTTTCCAAAAAGTATTTGGCCTAAACTAGCTGTTAATTGATTTACTCCAATGAACTTTAATCTACTCTAATGTAACTTCGTTTATATCATTTTGAAACCTCAGCTTACTATGACCAGCCCCATACTTTTTTACCTTCTTTTGTTTTGTTGTTTATAATTTAAGATATGAATTCATTTTATGTATTACTTTACCTAATTTGATGTGTATCTATGGAAATGGGAAGTATTGAAATAAATGTTGTAGTCAATGGGAGACTTTTGAAACATTAGCGGGCCTTTTCTATTGGTCTCATAATAGAAAAGGACCGCTTACTGGGGGCACCTGCTAACGTCTAAAAAGCCTCCCATTAAGTTTAATTTATTGCAACAAAATTAAGAAACAATTGATTAACAAAACGCAACTAAAAATTACCATTTCAAAGTTACCATTAAAAAATGTTGGTAACAAACAACCCAGCTGCATTAAATCTACGAAAACCAGCCAATAAACAATGATGTTTTAGTAAAATCATGGGCGACGGAACGGGGAGGGGGCAGGGGCCGTTACTCAACACCTTTGAACGGGTAGCTGTTCCCCGCCCCATCACACTTTATATACCGAGCTATTTAAACATTTTCAATAGTAAATGATATGAATGTGGCACTTTGTGGATATATTATTCCCCTTCATTTTAAGGTGTTTTTAAGGTGTTCCTCCGTTACTGAATAAAAGACCACAAGCATAATTTAGAATACATACAAAAAGGGATTGGAAAATTGTGTCTGGGTCACACTTCATCAAGCTGTGAGCTGAAAGATTACGTAAAGCATACATACCCATAGAACCAACGTTGGAAATGTGTTGATTAAAATCAAAGAGCAAGGGTCTTGCTGTGTGCTTGTACAGACAATATTGCTAATGACGTCACATGTTTAAACAAGAGCCATGGAGCCTGGACTTCTGATCCTGCATGCACAATTTGTACACACCACAACGGAAGAAAAATAAGTCTTACATTCTATGGAGTCACTCAGCATACGAATTCTGTCATCTTTTGACATTGAAGGGGGCACATTCCAAAACTTGTTCAGCTGTCATTGTTATTATTAATATTCTTTCTGCAAAATAGTGTTAATTGCCTCACGTGTCGACCTTAGCAAGGTAGAGTGCTATCTCAAAGACCAGGTACTATTTTACACTTGAATTAATGTTTAAGTTACGACACGAAATGTAAATCTTCCAATAACAACACTGTTGTATCTTGCCTGCCATAGGAAAATACCCTGGAGTGTATGGTTATTTTTTAAACATGACGCAATTTCTAATAATTATACCTGTTCCACTTTAGCTGGAAAAACTTCTCTGCTCGGGTCAAAGTTTGTCTAAACCGTTAAAAAGAGCTTTAAGACAATAAACAGGCATGTTGACCGAGGGCCCGCCGAAGGGTTCCACACGTGGAAGGTTTGAAGTACTTATTTTTCACCGTCCAATAACAGAAGAATATAAAATAATTATTTAGTTTTACTTAACGTTGAAAAGAACATTACAGCCTACTTAATATCTCTTCCACTCTAAATCTTATTTTGCAGAATTGAAACGCTTCACATTTTATTAAAAGAAACACAGCGTTTTAACACCAAGTGTCAAGCTAAATGCATGAAGATGATTATTGGTATGGATTTTTGATGACTCTTGAAACTTGTTATATTGTTATAATATAATGAGTGTTACCCCATCTAGTATGACGAACCCAGTTTTTTTAAAGTAGAGGTGCCCCTACTTAGTATCCAGACTTCATTCGATTTCGTCACGCTCAGTTAACTGTTTATTCACTTAAAACCCTGGTGTCAGCCACGTGCTGATTAAATTCAGCAGGTACTACCAAATATGGCCATAACTTTTATTCAATGGGCCAAAAAAGCCAAGACTCCATGTAAACCTCACCCCTGGTATACCCCTCAAGCCTGTAAACTTTCATTGGCCAGACCCTAACCACTGCAGAGTAAGGAGTGTCGAAAGACAGCAGTCACCTGTCCCCGTGCAGTAATTGATTGAGCCTTGTGCTAAGGGTCATTGGCACAAGGCGGTATGTGCATGTTTGACCATATGCTCCGAGGACATTTTTCAATAGGGACAATAGGTCCTCACTAGTCAGTTCTTTGTTTTCACGGGTCATCGGACGCCATTTGTGTACAAAACCAATGGGGATTGCTTTGGTACAGGAACAATAGAATTAACAATAGAAGTCCTCCGACATAATGGTGATGCACGAACCTTCGTGCTGGACCGAAGCCAGCAAAAAAAACGACGAAAAAAGAAGTCGGCAGCACCACGGCCAATAACTCCAGAAATAATGGGGCTAAAGAAAATTTGTTTGTACCTGCAGTTAGCTGCCATAGTCCTGCATCCGAAAATCTGGTTTTCCCGGCCAGCCAGGGCCATTTTCCGCCTTGAAACGACCAGGGAGCGGGGCTGCTCCGAATGCGCTTCAAACGCCTGTCTAATGGCACCTTTGTACATGAAGCTGTAACAGAGTGAAAACAAGAATTAGCAACGGCTTTATCTCCCAAAGTATTGGCGGGAAACTGACAAGTCTGACAATGTTGGAAAGCCCTGCTCATGGGCTTTCCTAAAATGCAGTCTTGGGGCTGCGGGATAAACAGGGAGGATGTCAGGGCCCGCGGAGTGAGGACACCCGAGGATGTCCAGTGCATACGGCCATGCTGTGTGTACGTCAACAATAGCCAAGGCCGCTACGTGTGTGCTGGACCGAAGCCAGCCAAAAAACGCCCCAAAATAAGTTGGCAGCGCCACGGCCAATAACTCCAGAAATAATGGGGCTAGAGAGAAATTTCTTGTACCTGCAGTTAGCTGCCATAGTCCTGCATCGGAAAATCTGGTTTCCCCGGCCAGCCAGGGCCATCTTCCGCCTTAAAACCACCAGGGGGCGGGGCTGCTTCGAATGCGCCTCAAACGCCTGTCGTATGGCACTTTTGTACACTAAGCTGTATTAGAGTGAAAACAAGACTTAGCAACGGCCCTATCTCCCACAGAATTGGCGAGAAACTGACAAGTTTGACACTGCTGGAAAGCCCTGCTCATGGGCTTTCCGAAAATGCCAGCCTTGGGGCTGCGGGATAAACAGGGAGGATGTCAGGGCCCGCGGAGTGAGGACACCCGAGGATGCCCAGTGCATACGGCCATGCTATGTGTACGTCAACAATAGCCAAGGCCGCTACGTGTGTGCCGAACCGGAGCCAGCAAAAAACGCCAAAAAAAGAAGTCGGCAGTGCCACGGCAAATAACTCCAGAAATAATTGGGCTGGAGAGAATTTTTATGTACCTGCAGTTAGCTGCCATAATCCTGCATCCGAAAATCTGTTTTTTCCGGCCAGCCAGGGCCATCTTCCGCCTTAAAACCACCAGGGAGCGTGGCTGCTCCGAATGTGCTTCAAACGCCTGTCTAATGGCACTGTAGTACACGAAGCTGTAACAGAATGAAAACAAGACTTAGCAACGGCTCTATCTCCCAAAGTATTGGCGGGAAACTGACAAGTCTGACATTGCTGGAAAGCCCTGCTCATGGGCTTTCCGGCCTTGGGGCTGCGGGATAAAGAAGGAAGATGCCAGGGTCCGCGGAGTGAGGACACCCGAGGATATCCAGTGCATACAGGCATGTTGTGTGTACGTCAACAATAGCCAAGGCCGCTACGTGTGTTCTGAAACGAAGCCAGCCAAAAAACGCCAAAAAAAGAAGTTGGCAGCGCCACGGCCAATAACTCCAGAAATAATGGGTCTAGAGAGAAATTTCTTGTACCTGCAGGTAGCTGCCATAGTCCTGCATCCGAAAATCTGGTTTTTCCGGCCAGCCAGGGCCATCTTCCGCCTTAAAACCATCTTGCGCCTTGAAACGCTAGGGAGTGGGGCTGCTTCGAAAGCGCTTCAAAAGCCTGTCTTATGGCACTTTTGTACACGAAGCTGTAACAGAGTGAAAACAAGACTTAGCAACGGCTCTGTCTCACTCAATATACTCGGGATCTTGACAAGTGTGACAGTGTTGGAAAGCTCTACTCATGGGCTCTACTCTCTCAAAAAATGTCACGCTTGGGGCTAGGTGATAAATAGGGAGGATGCCGGGGACCGCGGAGTGAGGACACACCGGGGATTTCCAATAGATACGGGCATGGTGTGTGTACGCCAACAGTAGCCAAGCCGGTGTGCTGGAACGAATCGACCATATAAAAACCGGCCGAAAAAAGGTCGGCAGCTCCCCGGTCAATAACTCCTGAAATCATGGGGCTAGAGAGAATTTCTTTCACCTGCAATTATCCTGCTTCCGACACTTTAGTTCTTCCGGCCATTCAGAGCCATCTTCAACCTTGATACGACGAATGAGCGCGGGTGCTCCGAATGCCCTTCAAACGCACGTTTAATGGCACTTTTGTACATAAAGCAGCAAGAGAGTGAAAACAATGCCTCTATCTCCCTCAATATTGGCGGGATCTTGACAAGTGTGACACTGTTGGAAAGCCCTACTCAAGGGCTCTCCAACAATTTTAAGCTTTGGGCTGTGGGATAAGTATGGAAGATGCCAGGGACCGCGGAATGCAGAAACCCTGAGAATTTCCAATAGATATGGGCATGTGTGAACGTGGACAATCATTATGGCCAAGCCGGTGTGCTGGACCGAAACGAGCAAAAAAAAAAAAAAAAAAAAAAAAAACGGCCGAGAAAAAGTCGGCAGCTCCCCGCTCAATACGTTCAGAAATAATGGGGCTAGAGAGAATTTTCTTTTACCTGCAGTTAGCTACGATAGTCCTGCATCTGAAAATTTAGTGTTCCCACTCATCTTGGACCATCTTCCACCATGAAACGACGAGTGAGCGGGGATGCTCCGCATGTTTGATGGCACTTTTGTATATAAAGCTGCAAGGGAGGGAAGCAAAAATGTAAACAATTACCCAGGCCATGTGTAATCCCATCAGTATTGCAACTTGTTTAGGCTGGGTACAGTCATTTTGAATACAATAAAAGCAATGAGTGAAATATTTTGCAACCTCAAAATACATATACAGCAGGGTGTAGGGCCATGCTGATGGTTGATTGCATCACTATTAATCTCAGGTCACATGGTTGACACCATCGAGCAATAAAACATACTGCTTCGGGGTTGCCAAATAGGTCTTACTCATTAAAAATTGCAGTTTCAGCTTTGAAAAAATACAACAAAATGGGGTTGAACAATTATGACAACCTGTCCTATACCTTTTTGATTTAAATAGTATCGATTCCAAAAAGTTTCAAATAAATTGTCTCCTACCAGTACTAACAAGTACACTCCTGCATAAATCATGGCAGGTCAAATTCCTCCAAGGTGACGCCGTAAAAACAAGAACGGTCAATATTAAGAGAAGTCAGTATTCACTACTAACGTTAGATATAGTGGTACCACAGAGCAAGTACAGAAGGTGGTTTGTACTCACAAATTCAAGAGAATATCTTCTACATCCAGTTGGTTTTGTTCAATCACCTTCCATCGGACTGCCTACGCGATGTCACGTCTTCGTTGGTAACATTCCACCTCCATATGTGTGACTCTTCTTTTCTGAAGTTGCCATTATTGGACCCAAGTCCGCAAGTGAGAACGGGTGTCTTACACGTTACACTCAACTCTCATGGAAGAGTATGGTGGTGTGTTGGCCAAATATTATGGAGCGCCGAAGGCGCAAGATGGGGAACTGGAGCTCTATAGGGAGTTGGAACGTGAAATACGCATGGGCGCCATTTCAGCAAGTGAATGTTTTGTTTCCCATTGATAGCAATGGTCATTGTTTGTACTAATCTGCACTGATATATTGTTGTATCAAAAGAGTTACTTGTTGGAATGGCGTCCAGTGGGATTTCACATATCAGCCTTAGTTACCCATCCTGCGCCTTTGGTGCTTGCTCTATAATCTTTGGTGGTGGCGTATCACTCACAGTGCTCCGGTCAATTGTTGGGTGGTACGACCCACGCAGCGACTGTAGTACGGACAGATGTAGTCACATGCATGTAGATTGATGCATTTGCATCAATGTGAGAACTTTCTTTTGTTCTTTTAATTTAACACTCTCCCAGAGACTAAGTGCACGAAGTAAATGTGAGGACACTAAAATACAAATGTGAGGGCAGCACTGTTTCCGTTGTTTTCCTTGTTCTGGTGTCCCACTTTGATTACAATATCATGACATATATAGGTACTGTACCTACACACACATGTATTTAAAATTAAGTCTGGGGATCAAAAGGCTGACCCAGACTTTTTCTAAATGTTCGTTTTCAACTGCAATTAATCATTTTTCGTTAAAGGCACTATCAAATGAAAGCTAACAACTTTCCCGTAAAAAAAACTAAAATCGGGCAAGACATATTCACTCACCAGTCAAACCATTTGTGTTTACAATGCGCTTTTCGAAACCACAGCCTGAGCTTGGGCTCCGGCTTAGGCTCCATCTGCCCGTTTGAGACCCGGTCCTGAAATCGCATTTCCCCCTGCAAAATAACTAATGGAGCCTAAGCGGGAGCCGAAGCTCAAGCTGTGGTTTCGAAAAGGGACTAAGAAGTTCGAATCAAGCGACTTCGGCTACAGCTACAGCTACGGCTATGGCAATTGGCAGTACGACTTTTCGATGATAGAAATTTACACAATCGCTGTTTAAAGGAATTTTTTTTGAGGTAAATAATGCAATAAACTGCGGTGTTGGCATTCGAAGTATCACGACATGAAAATACATTTGTCCATAGAGAAATCTTAAGGTCATGAAGTATAACAATCATCTGTGATTTTTAAAGGACAGTGGATGTCTATTGAAATGAAAAGCCTACATTTCTTTCGATTAATAATAATACGCAGTTCTTATATACCGTAGCGCTTTCTCACACCCGATGGGCGTCTCAAAGCGCTGTGTTTTTCCTGCAAGGTATGATGAGTTACGTTTTCGAAGTATGAGACCTGTTCCTTTACATAGCACTATGTAAAACGGTTTACAAGGTGCTGTGGCGCAATCCACAGCCGATCAAACCAGGAACACCGGGGCAAAATCCTTCTCTTTGCGATAAGTGCACTGGGTTCTTTTACGTGCATTACACAACACACGGGACCTACGGCTTTATGTCCCATCCGAAGGACGCAGCAATAATGGTTAAGTGTCTTGCTCAAGGACACAAGTGTCACGACCGGACGCGAACCCACA
This sequence comes from Marthasterias glacialis, assembly GCA_911728455.2. Classification (NCBI taxonomy): domain Eukaryota; kingdom Metazoa; phylum Echinodermata; class Asteroidea; order Forcipulatida; family Asteriidae; genus Marthasterias; species Marthasterias glacialis. The sequence goes on along the minus strand of OU452221.1, from coordinate 22,274,645 downwards.
CTCCACTGATCAGAAACACCAAAGCTTGAGTCTGGTGTTCTTATCTGCTCGACCACGATTGTGTACTTTTGTTTCATAAAAAAGTGAGTACAAGTCGTTTTTTTGTTTGTTTTGTTTTAGTTCATAAGGAGTATTTACCCATCGGTTAAATAAATAAATAAATGGGTGGCGGTCTCCATGACGTAAGGTTCTGGGAAAAAGAAGACCCTAGTCTGGTTCCTTGATATTACTAATTGTAATTCTGCTGAGTTAACAACTGCATACAATTTAATAAACAATCGGATACCATACCTGTAATGCAACATAACAATATTTATGTGTTATTGTTATTAAAAAACTTGATTAAAAAAACAAGACAGCTTCAAACAGTCTTAAGAAAACATGACAATAAGCAATGATAACATAGTAATATTATAGTAACGTAAATCTAGTAATGTTTACGGTAACGCCATGTACATGAAATACCTCTCCATGAGTTGTGGTGGTTCTGAAAAGAACCGGTGATTTGACAACTCGACGTGTCGATCAGTATGCTCTGATCGCCTTCGAGAGAAAGTGCAAGATTATTTTATTTATATAGTATATTGCTGCAAAAAGGAATAGTACATTATAACTGGGTTGAACGTGATCAAACTGTGATGTAGCTGTTTGAGTGTAGTATATGTTGTTCATACAAATCCACGGTGAAATTGAGTGGCGTTACCAAATTGCATATTTAAAAAAAAAAAATATATATATATATTTGTTTATGTTAGTCGCCCATCACAAGGCACGAGGCTACTCCAGATGAGGGCTACAAGGAAAAGAGAAAGAAAGCAAAAAAGAAGGGGAGGGGGAAAGGAAGAAGAAAACTGTTTACATTCTGTTTTAAATTGAGAAAAAAGTATAGTCCTCAGGGTAACAGGATACAGGCATAGAGTTCCACAGTGAAGCAGTGCGTTGGAGAAAAAAACTTGTGGAGTACATCTTCGAATTGTATTTTGGAACCGTTACAGAGTAAGGATGGGTGAGGACAGAGAAGAGTGTTGTGCGTCCAAACGGACGGTTGACAGGCTAATATACATGTGTTGATGTATACCATGTTTTTCATATTTCACATAGGGAAAAAAGAGGGTCACAGAGCCTAGGTCCAATTTCATAGAGCTACTGAATCACACTAAATATTAGCTAAGCACAAAACAATTGAGCTTGCAATATTGTTCGATACAACTCTACAACAACATACAAATTTAAACAATGAACATTCGTAAAATGAACATGAAATTGCGACAGATCGTTTTTGCTTTTCTCCCGTATCAATGTTGTGTCAAGCTTATCGAGCATCAATCCATGAATTTAATGACTTGCATGTAAGATATTTTTTTCAGATTAATATGGTAACTGATACTGAACAACTGTTGCATCAAAGCGAAATCAAACTACTTTTTAATTATTATTATAGACCAATACATATTCGTGCTTTTTATTCTGTGGAGTATAAGTTTGTATTCGTAATAATTTGTAGACAAGTGTATATATTGGCGTATAGCCTAATAATTTTAACAATGCTCGTTATCATTTAGATCATCAAGCCGATTTGACGCCAGAATACCAACATCGCTTGGTCCTGTCTTCCCGGATATCCCGCATTGCCGATCGCGTGACCTCTACTCGTTGCTGACCTCCGACACGGATGTATTTTCTGACTCCTTGACTTTCGTCTGTGGTGACACTATCTTCTTCGAGACGGATGTCTTTGCCTACAAAGGAACCTGATTTGGGGAAGACGACGTGCGAATGTTAGAACTTTCATCAACCTAATTATGAACTTCAATGTTGTACACACAAAGTATATCATTGGTTATGTTGCTAGAATTCTGTTTTGGGTGGTAATCAAGAGAAGGTGCAGTCTTGACCATGACGACAGAATTACCAACACGGGTTGGCTTATTGCTTATTGCATCACTAACTACTTTTCTATCTAAGAACAGGATAGATGTTCAAGAAAGAAAACATTTCTGCTACGCCCTTTTTTTGTTTTTTGTTTTGCCCATTTTAGACTAACATAGCCTACGGTGAAGCATTAATAATTACTGCAAACCAAAAGTAAAAGAGTGAAAACTTCTCTCTCTCGCTCGAGTGGTGTCACTTTGGCTCTTTTGAGAGTGAATCTCACTGTACATCACTACATCACTACATCACTACATCACCCCTTTTTGTGAAATTTTAGCAAACTTCACTCTGATTCATGTAGAAAATCTCTGTCTTCCACTATGAAAAGAGATGTCTGCTATATAGCCTTTTGCAAGAAGGGTATGGCGAACAAAACGAGTGGTTTTTCACTCTTACATTTAGAGAGTAGATTTCCACCAAACCACCAGAATGCGGAAAATGAAAAGTTTGCCCTTCTAGACACCATTTGTTATGCATCACATAGAATAAGTCACTCATACTCAAAATGTGTTTATTCCTCTCCTTTATTTCATATTTGAAATGAAATAATACATGTATTTACTACTGAGTTAACTTACCAATCAAACCAGCTACCGAATCAGAAAAACCTTCCCCGTTGTCGATGCTAAATCCCAAATAATCGGCTTTATTTCGGTGGCGCCCTACATGTTTTGTCACGACGAGGCTGATGCCTGCCCTTGGCTGGAGGATCAGGTGGAAACCACGAGACACCGAGAGAATCAAACCGCCGTATAACTGAATCTGGTTGTTGTTCGTCCAAGTGAGTGAGAATGTACCATCTTCAGATGATATTCTTTCTGTGGAAACAACGATGCTATGGCGACCAAGTGTCATGAGTAGTCGGTCAATAATGAGCGGGATGGGATCGTTCCGTGTGGGATGGTTCAAAGAACTTGCTACTTGAGCCTTGACTATCAGTCCTGAAAGAAGAATAATTTACGTCAGCTTAGTACTTATGAGCTTGTACTCCAAAATAATGAAAAACAAGCAACCAACTGTAGGATTTTTGCAATATCCAAATACTGAAACAATAGTCTGGTCGGTACCAATCCCATTATCTTATACTTCGTTTTTGAAACGTGGTGAGCCAAATGTTTTAGAACATAAAATCACATATTTCAACACATTATTATTCTAAAGCAAAATAAAAAATAATTGAATAAATACAAATAATAAAAAAAATAACAAATAAATAATAGTAATAATAAAAAAAAGTCATGAATGAAAACATTTCACAGAACCTTGAGTAATGACGACCTAAGATGCAACAAACAATTACCCCACAAAAACGCAAATATTGTGGAACGAAAACTGTATTTTTCTGCACTTAATAAAACTGACTCACCGTAAACAGCATCGTTCAGGAGTACCAGATGATCTCCAGGCACCGCGTTGACATCAAAGCACATGGTGACGTCGCTTTGTTTGTCGTGTATCAAGAAATTAGGATTCACATTGAAGGACGAAGGTGTTGATGGGCCGTTTTGTGACCAATGAAATTTCCCATAAGGCCCTAAAAAAAAGGAAAAAAAAGTAAGCGTCGTATTTGAATTTTTCCCCATTGCATAATTTTTGTTTTAGTGTATTTATTATCATTTTTTACTAGCAGGCAGGCGCGGATTCGGGTGGTGGGGTGGGGTTGGCCGGGGTTAAGGGAATTTCGACTCTTAAGCTGCTCTGACACCAGAATATAAAGAAGCCTATTCTGCAGGGGTTGTTATCGAACAAAAAATCCGAAGGGCGCCTGTCCCTCGCAAATATCCTGGATTCAGCCCGACTGTCTATAGAAAACTACGCTGAGAGTTGGTCCGAACGTGTGTTGAGCTTAAGTTTTCTGTATGAACTTCATTCATTTTTTCGTTTTCATTTATTAGTTTATAAAAAGTACACTGAAAAATAAAACGCCACAGAAAACGTATGTACATAGAAAAACAGATTAAAATGTAGCACTCCCATCTAAATTCTAATCTCCTGTGTCAAATGGCTTTTAATGCATTAGAACACTCTAAAAACTCCCGGGTCAGAACTGACCCGGATTCCGGGTCCCGTGTGGCCAAACCCATATCTGGGTCATTATGTCCCGGAATCCGTGTCAAACTGACCCATAAATGGTTCAAACTGACGCCAAATTGGGTTAAAGTCCAATTTGTAACCCTTTTACGGGTCATCCTGACCAATAAATGGGTCATCTCCATTGGACACAGAATCCGGATCAACTCTGATCCAGGATTTTTTAGACTGTGGCTTAAAAGAAAGCACCAGTTTGAATGAATGAGGGAAACATGCATGAATTTGAATGTGTGTTTATGAAACTGACAGTGTTTTTTGCTGAATTTGACTGTGACAACCAATAAAAACACATAACTACTTACTAGGAGCGATATGCTGAGGTTCCATCATTGGGTCGCCTTGGCCCTTCGATAAGCGTCCATATGGAGTAAACTGCATCGAGCTCGGAGGCCGATCCATTTGGCGTAATGCTGCAAATAAATTGAGGTAGAGCATTAATGGAACACACACAGACAAAAATCAATTATTGGTATCTCGAAAACTATACAAAGACTTTTAAAAACAAGTTTGTTAGCCAGATATCGGAAGAGATCTAGAGATCTTGCGAAGACGATGATGTAGCAACCCCTAAATGTATTTGGTTGAACAACCTTCGTGGAGTATACACTTCATGGATCTCCCCTGGATCCATCAATGATAAGACTAATAATAATAATGTACTGCCTTTATCTAATGTATGAAGAAGTCTTTATTTAGATTTTAAAATGTCTTTTGTAATTTTACAATTGTGTTAAAAATGACTGTGACTGTTACAATCAGACCCAATGCCCTTTGGTTCTCTGGTGAAATTAGGGAGGTCAGGAGACGTAGGCGTCGAGCTGAACGTCGAATGTTGAAGTCTGGCCTGCAGATTGACAAGATTCTGTATCGTCAAGAATGTGAATCGTGCTACAGCCACGTCACCGAGCCTAAGTCGAAATACCTCAGGAATGAAATCGCTAATGCTGACTCCAAACAGCTGTTAAATATCGTGAAGAAACTTTCCACCCCAATCAGTCTTCTATTTATCCCGAACACTCATCTGATTCTGAACTTGCAAATCAGTTCAGTGAATTCCTCGAAAAGAAAATCAGCGATATTGTATCTTTCTTCGCATCTGATATTACTTTCGCACAGCCACATATTCTACATCCGGAGAATTCTTTGAATTGTAACCTGTGTGAGTTTACTCCACTAACTGAAACTCAACTTCAACATCTCATAAAGTCAACTCCACCAAAATCATGTAATTTGGACCCTCTTCCAACTTGGCTGCTTAAAGATTGCCTAGATGAACTGCTTCCGGTTCTAATCAACATCATCAATTCATCACTGTCATTGGGTGTTGTTCTCGTTCAAGACATCACTCATTCTCCCTCTGTTGAAGAAGCAAAGTCTAGAACCAAATGTCTTGAACAATTACCGCCCAATCGCCACATTGCCATTTGTGAGCAAGGTCCTGGAAAGGATCGTGGCAGACCAGCTAATGTGTTACGTGGACAGTCATCAGTTGCTCCCTGGGAACCAGTCCGCGTGTCGCAACTTCCATTCAACAAAAACGGCATTGCTGAAAGTGCGTAACGATCTACTCCTTGCTGTTGACAAGGGTAACGAGGCGGTTCTGCTTCTTCTGAACTATTCTGCGGCGTTCGAACCCCCTTGACCACACTTTGCTTCTCCAGCGTCTTTCAGTAGACTGTTCTCCAATGGTTTGAGTCATACCTACAAGGCCGTACACAGAGGGTAATAATCAACGGAACTTGCTCAGCTCATTCCGCTCTCAGCTTCGGAGTTCCTCAAGGCTCTGTTGTTGGCCCCCTGCTATTTCTTCTTTACACTGGTCCTCCGGCTAAAATCATCGCTTGTTATCAGGGTGTAAACTACACTATGTATGCGGATGACACTCAAATTTATCTAACTATGTCCCCTCGAGGTAATATCGATGCTGTCAACTCACTGAAAGATTGCCTGGACGATACCAAAGTCTGGTCGAACAATAACAGACTCCATCTCAACGAGCGCAAATCAGAACTGATCCACTTTCCATCGCAGTTCAGGAGCGCTGCACCTCTACCTGATTTGACAACTGAGGAGGGTATCATGCAGACTTTTGAGTATGTTAGAGATCTCGGCGTTACATTGGACCAACACCTCACTCTTCAAAAGCACATCAAAAATGTCTGCAAATCAGCATTTTGGGGCATACACAGAATTGGCATGCTCAGAAGACTTCGTTCAGAAAAACTCGTTCACGCCTTTGTCTCCTCCCATCTGGACTATTACAACTCTCTCCTTGCCGGCCTCCCTATTTCTTATCTTTCTCCACTCCAGCCTATTCAAAATACAGCAGCTAGAATGACTACTTTCACTAGGAAACATGACCACATATCCCCTATTCTCCGCTCACTACATTGGCTACCGGTTAATTCTCGTATTACTTTTAAGATTCTACTTATCGTATACAAAACAACACATAATCTTGCCCCCCAATATCTTCAAGTTATAATCTCCCTTCGATCCTCCTCTTCAGCCAGACCCCTCCGTTTCATCTTTTTCTATGCAAATAATTCATGGCCCACGAACCAAAACTCGATATGGTGATCGTGCTTCTTCATGCATTGACCCCACTCTCTGGAACAAACTCCCCCATATTCAAAATGCCCCATCCATTGATTCATTCAAAACCCTTCTTATAACTCACCTTTTTACATTGTAATCTGTAATAGTATTTTTGAGGCGCACACCAGTATATAGTTCATGTATTTGTATCAGTTGTATAAGTATTATGTTTACATTATTTTGTTCTTTTGAGTTAAACTAAGTTAACCAGCCCACCTGTGCGCTTAGAAACACCCGTATTAAGCGCCCTATAAATGTAATTATTATTATTATCATTATTATTATTATTAAAATGTGTTTAAAAAAATGTTCTATGAAATAAAATGCTGACGATGTCATTATGCCATTCTGGAATGAGATGAAATCCGATAATGTATACAAAACATCCCTATCATATTTGTTTTCCTCTTTTCTATTTAGTTCCTTGAATGCTAAAAAACCTTTAAGATGCATTCCCGTGACTTATACCATAAAACGACGTCTTTCCAATTTGCTGTTTCTGATTTCCATGATTTATGGTCGTCAATCGAGGAAACCAGATGCAGTTATTGATATTGGAGTCGGAAAGAAAAACATATTACCTATCTACCTATTTCTCTCTGTTTAGACTAACTTGGAAACATGAATGGTCACTTTAAACTTCTGTATTGAAATGAGCTTGCTTTAGGTGATATCAAGACCACATTGATTAGTTTGTTTGTGATATTTACCACCAGGAACACTATGAGATTGTACCGCTGGATGTTCTATCCTTACGTTGCCAACAGATAAAACATTGAGAAACGCCATCAAAAATGAAATGTTTTTATAAATATAAAAGTGAAGCTAAAAAAAAGATTAGAAGAGTTGAAAACAGAAACTTTTTAAAGATTTTTTTCGTATTTTTTTACTCGCAAGCGGCGACTCTTCACCTGCACTGACACCAGAATTATCGGAAATAAAAAAATCCGAAGGGCCTGCTCTCACATACCCCCCCGCAAATATTCTGGATCCACCCGAATGTCTATAGAAAACTACGCGAGTTTTTCCGAACGTGTGTTAAGCTAAAGTTCTCTATATGAACCTAATTCATTTTTTTTTCATTTTCATTTATTAGTTTCAAAAACGGAGTTCACTGAAAAACAAAACGTCACAGAAAACAAATGTACATAGAAAAACAGATTAAACAGTTCAAAAATCTTGTCGGACATGATGGTCCACGTCGGACGTAATGGTGGGTAACAAATGCGTGTTCATAAGACTGTAGTGATTTTTTTCTTAAATTGACTACGAAAACCATTAAAAATACAAAACTACTTACTAAGACGAATACTCTGAGGTTTCATCATTAAGTATGGGTTGACCGGGTCCATCAGTAAGTGTCCCACTGAAGAAACCTGCATCGAGCTCGAGGGCATACCCATTGGGCCTAATGATACAAATAAACACACACAGATACAAAACAATGATTGATATGTCGAAAACCATACAAAGACTTTTAAAAACAAGTTTGTTAGCCAGATATCGGAAGAGATCTAGAGATCTTGCGAAGACGATGATGTAGCAACCCCTAAATGTATTTGGTTGAACAACCTTCGTGGAGTATACACTTCATGGATCTCCCCTGGATCCATCAATGATAAGACTAATAATAATAATGTACTGCCTTTATCTAATGTATGAAGAAGTCTTTATTTAGATTTTAAAATGTCTTTTGTAATTTAACATTTGTGTTAGAATGTATTTTCGAAAAAGTATTAAGAAATAAAATGCTGACGATGTGATTATGCCATTCTGAAATGAGATGAAATCCAATCATGTACCCCCCCAAAACAAGCAAGCAAGCGAGCGAGCCAGCCAGCGAGCCAGCCAGCGAGCCAGCCAGCCAGCCAGCCAGCCAGCCAGCCAGCCAGCCAGCCAGCCAGCCAGCCAGCCAGCAAGCCAGCCAGCCAGCCAGCAAGCAAGCAAGCAAGCAAGCAAGCAAGCAAGCAAGCAAGCAAGCAAACAAGCAAGCAAGCAAGCAAGCACGCACGCACGCAAGCAAGCAAGCAAGCAAGCAAGCAAGCAAGCAAGCAAGCAAGCAAGCAAGCAAACAAGCAAACAAACAACAACACCAACAAATTCACCGAGTACAGAAACTTGAAGTGACTGCTCGCGTTCCCATGTTTATTAGTTTGGTATACTGCCATTATCGCAGAAAAAAAATTAAATAGTAGGTAAATATTTAAGATGTATTCCTGTGTACTTATACCATAAAACAACGTCTTTCCAATTTGCTGCTTGTGATTTCCATGATTTATGGTCGTCAATCGAGGAAACCAGATACAGTTACTGATATTGGAGTCGGAAAAAATATTACCTATTTCCCTTTTTCTCTCTGTTTAGACTAACTTAGCTCGGAACATGGAAACGTGGATGGTCACTTTAAACTGCTGTATAAAAATACGCTTAATTTAGGTGATTTTAAGACTACAATGATTAGTTTGTTTGTGATATTTACCAGCAGGAACACTATGAGATTGTAACGGTTCACCTTCTTCCCTCACGTTGCCAATAGATGGCCCTGACCGGAAATAAAACATTGAGAAACTCCATCAAAATGACATTTCATTTTTATAAACAGTAAAGCTAAAATAAAAAAATAAATAAAAAAAAACACTTTTTGACGATGATCGCAGAAATAGTTTCTTGCTAGAATTATTTCTCAAGTTGAAGTTAGACTCGAAAATTTACCTGCATCCACTACGGGTTCTTCGTCCGGTTTAACCACCACCAATGACGTCAGAGGAGTCACAAAGTGATACTTGAGTGAAAGTTCTAGCGCCCTCGCCGTCAAGCTTGCCCTTTCGGTGACGCCTTCAGCAGCAGTGCGCGTGCGTAGAAGTTCCTTGATGGTCAAGAACGCCCATAACCTTTGCGCAAAGTCGTCAACGGATCGTGGACTCAACATACTCTGAGCCACATTCTGCACGAGAACATTTATTCACTCAGAATTATTGATCTACTTCGTCCAAAGTCCCGAAAATTAAGAAATCCATCCCAATAATATTATGTCCGATGTCCACGACCATGTATGATCGATGTAAAAGGATGTTATCTTTAAAAGACAAAATGCGGGATTTGATAATCACTCGAAAATTATTAAATCAAAATCTGGGAGGTCAGTAGTTACAAAGTTCATATAAGCACAAGTCCTTCAGATAAATTTTTCCAATCTGACATATTGTTCAAGTCGAGAAAATTGTATATATACTTGAAGTATTAAGGCAAAACCACCGTTGGTTATTTCGATTGAATCAACGTTGAAATAATCCCCGACGAGACATTAACCTTCTTACGTTCTTCTCACGAAAACGTGACCACTGAATAAAACGGAATGTTTACATGTTGGTTGTATGGTGGGTTTACGGAAAGCAAGAGGATGGTAAGACATTTTCCTGTGGTTCCACTTCTTTCACTAACCTTGACTTTAGTTTCCGTCACGAGTCTGATATCGTCTTCCCCAGCTTTAGCAAGCACCGTGCAGATCAACCTCTCAGGTATAGATGAACCATTCACTGCTAACTTGCCTGCCATCACAAGCTCAGTCCCGTCAAAGTACACCGGGAACTCCGTCTGGGAAATGCTGTTGGGCTCAATCGCGTTAATCCCATACTTGAACTCAACATTGGTCAACAGTGGGGTGGCTACGTCGTCGAAGAAACCCACGAGCTGCAGCGCCGCGTCGGCGTCCTCGTAGATCTTCCTGGCGAGACCGCAGTTTTGAAGGGAAAGCTTTTCCAGGAATGAGTAATCGACATTGTCACCGAAACCGAGGCAGAACAGGGAGAATCTCCCTTCCATCCTCTCTTTGATGTCTACAACGATGGCATTTGTGTTTGTTATTGCACCTGACGTGGGCTGCCCGTCAGTCAACATGACAATGAGGGAGAAGGATCCGTCAGACGCGAGCTCGTTGCGTTTAAAGTCTTCTAACATATTAATACCTTCCACGATGCCTCCATGTAAGTTAGTTCCTGTACGTAAGAAACAACAAAATTATTGTCAATCAATATACCGCACTTGTTTTGGTTCAACGGTATCTTTAAAGACTGTATGTGATACAAGGTGAGAAGACAAAGTTTATTGTAGTTTTTAAAACCTCAGGGCAAAATTTCATGACTCTGCTTACTGTGGAATTCTGCGCTTATGGCCCATAGAACTGTGTGCTTTTGGGCCCCGTAAGCGCAGAATTCCGCGGTAAGCAGAGCTATGAAATTGGACCCTGACGTTTTCAGCTTCATCATAGTGGTACCGTTCACCTGACTTTTTGGTGCTTACCATGTTTCTCCCGCACAGATAATACAAGAGACAGAGAACGATATAGAAAAACAAGGGAATTAACATGGAAGTTGATGGAGTGTTGTTTGCCAAGTGAATGTAGCAATCATCGAAACTTGTTTTTGTTAAAAAAATATGTAATGGTCATATAGTAGATCGAGTGCCAAAATAAAACCCAACTTGCGAAAACCTTATAATTTCCTTGGAACATGTCGTTCCCAATGATTTATTACAATGTTAAGCTGAATGAGAGATCCATGCACCGAGCCTCAATATTAACATGTAAACCCACAACTTCTTCTGTAAATCAAAGATTTAAAGGTCCTTGCTTTATGTATTGTTGAAAAATGGTCCAACATTGTGCCCCTGGGGTTGTTGAATTTCATTTTGGAGCATATTGGGTACACTAGTCCTCTATAAAATATGGCCACATTGTGTTAAAAAGTGTAGGGTCATTTTTCCAAGATGGAGTCCAGCCAGTTTACTCGTTTAGGTTGTGATTTATTTAGGATCATCCTACCAAAAATTCTTCACGGCTAACCTACTAAAACTTATAAAAGAAAAATGAAGTTCAGTTGTCAGAATATATAAAATCATTTGATTTCTTTTCTAGAGGCTGAGAAACTTTTAAATATTTTTTGAGTATTTTTAAATATTTAGCATATAGCATGGTTGTCTATGGCAGCTTATTTAGTGTGGTGCAGCCATGAGGGTACACAAAACCATGTGAAACGACTCGGCATGAAGCCTTTTTGACCACTGAGAAAATGCCGCTGACTAATCTTATCACACTGGTCACTCATCAGCTTTATACACAGCAAACATTTTCTACTGCAATTGACCCATAGGGATTCTCGCTAATGGTGGGCCAGCGGAGTTCCGTGCGTGACATGGCGAGTGCTCATTCTTGTTCCTATAATACAACCCTACGCAGGTAAACCTTTGTTTATGTGGTTCTGGTCATGCGCACATTTCTCAGAACAATGTTTTTCCCTTTTTTGTAAGTCTGCTGCCTCCTAGAGTGCCCAAAAGTCCCACATTCTCGTATAGGCTTGTTCTGCATAGTGAATCGACCTCGATGGTCGCATTTATTACGAACATCTACGTCTATTACTAAGACTGAACAACCACAAACCTCCCGTAGCCCCAAGACTTCTAATCTTTGCCTTTGCTGACTTGATGTTATCTTTATTCGCGGCCATCATGGTGTCACCCCATACTGATGTCTGAGACGCAAACGTTATCAATCCGAAGTTGTCCTGCTCGCGTAATTCCGTCAGGATTTTCTCCATTGCTTCTTTCGTTTGCCGTATCTTGGTACCACTCATGGATCCACTAGTGTCAAGAACGAAGACCACGTTCTTACTTATTGGTGTTAACCCAGCAGGGGAGAAGTGGTGCACGAAATAGCCGTTGACTATCTGTTTCAAAATAGCATAAAAAAAAAAATATATAATAACAAAATAAAATTGATTATTAATTTAAAAAAAATAATTGAAAGTAACGCGTTTTTTTGGTACCGCCGACAAAAATCTCGAATTTGTCTCGCATTATGGAAAACGAAAAAAAAATCAGTTATGATGATCTTTATTATTGTTGATTATTTTACAGCTGAGACAAACCTCAATATTTCCAGCATTTTCTCCGTGGATTACGTCATATCTCACTACGAATTTACCCAGAATGCCATCAGGGGAAACAAGCTCTTGCTCCTCGGTGTCTGGATGAAACTGCACGTGGACACGGTCACGGCGAAGTTCTTTTATCTCTGCCCATGGAGGGTGCACTACATCTAAGTTATTATTTGTCGATGTGGACCTCTCCAAAAAGAACTCCACTTTATCTTCATCGATGCCCTGAGGTTCCTCGATGTGAACGTTGACAATGAGATGCTTTACAAGCTAGAAATAATAGTAATAATGGTAATGGTAATGGTAATGGTAATGGTAATGATAATGGTAATGATAATGGTAATGATAATGATAATGATAATGATAATGATAATGATAATGGTAATGGTAATGGTAATGGTAATAATAATAACGTTTTCGTACGAGTTTTGGAACTGTAAGCCATGTGAGATGAGGGTGGTTTGAACATAGACATTCACTTAGACATTATTGTAAGAATCGGAATTACACAGCATTCCTTGAATGTCATGTGATCTTACTTGGCGAGGTGAAATAGAAATGGCGTTTTCGAAATAACCATTGTGTCTCTTCAGGAGTTCTTCGTAGGTCAGATTGAATGAAAGTGCGCCCTCTGCAGCAACATTGATGGACACCATGAAGTCATTTCTTTTTTCTGACCTGTACACAAAAAAATTCAGTTTCAGCAAATCCTTTAGTCACGGTTTATACGATATACGTTGATTGGCGGTTGCAAGTGCCTGCCCAGGAAAAAACAAATCAAAACCACGCCGTCTGACAACACCCATGGAAACATTTCGACGACATCTTCAGACCAATTTGGTGTTCAAGTGTTTGTGAATAAGCATTTTTAAAACACGTCTGATTAATTGATTGAGTGGTTATATGCACCCCAGACAGCTGACATTAAGTAATTCTAATTTAAACTCACGTTTGTGAAACATGTCCAGTCGTCTGTCCCTGTTGCTGTGCTTGCTCGTACGCCGCCTTCGCCTTCTCTTTCTCATCAACCCTTGAACGGTATACTTTCCCCTCTGTCTCTCTGTGGAGGAAAGAGAATGATAAGTATCCATGTATCCTCTGACACAATTTTGTAACCATCTTTTTTTAACAGGGGAACCACTTTTCACGAAAAGTTAGGTAAATTGTACAGAGTAGCTTTACACAAATGAACATATTTACAGCTTGATCAATTTCCTACGGAGCCCTTAAGGGGCGGGGCGGGGTAGCGAACCCCCGTGCGCAACTTTTCTTCTTCTTGAAAGTCCCTCTAGGGCGTCTGTAGTGTCATGACTCGAACTCACATCAGAAATCCTGAGATGAAAGCCTCTTTGGGCAGCTCGATGTAAAAGTTCACCTCCTGGCCCCAACTCGCTGGGTTAAGTACGTGACATGTCACAAGTGTCTTGGCGAAGCGAGCTGTGATTAATGACGTCACGCGTAGGCCTCTCAAGCGTAGAGCAGCGTCGTTGCCTGCAGAGTAATCCTGGTTGCCTGCAGAGTAATCCTGGTTGCCTGCAGAGTAATCCTGATTGTAAAATATAATACCAAACTTTGTTGGAAAAAGGTGAATTTAGAAAAGGATGATGCAAGCCGTCTGTAGGAGAATCTTGAACGGTAATGAAATAATATGAAAAACTGAGGGCTAGAGCTTACCATTTAAATCTCCCCTAATAGTTTTTTTTTGTAAACGGAAGCTGTGTTTTCGCCATGTTGTTGTTCATGTTGAGTTAGAAGATAAAGGGGGTATAGTCTATAAATGGAGTACAGAATGAGAGTGCTTGCTGTAGGCCTAGATGGGACGTTATTTAAAATGAATTCAAGTAGAGGTAGACTCCATCTTGTCCAGCTCGGACAAAGTTACTCCTGACCCTTGCCCAAATCATAACCAAGTCCAGCCATAGAGGGGGCTTGTGTTTTATTAACGGAAGCCAACAGTATCCTAAACTGGTTCTGCACACTGGATTATTGACGCACGGTGCAAATCAAATGTAAAGCCATGTTAGTTCCCTTTCTTTGAAATGTTAAACGGAACTTCGCTTAGCTTGTCGACTTTAGCAGTGGGACTCACCCTGACATCTCTGTCACGCTAAAATTCAAGAGTAAAAACGCATTCTGTGTCAGCTGTCTTAATTTCAGTTTATTGTAAGGTTTGTTTGCATCATCTGTAAATAATTTAATTGTCTATTTCGCGTTAAAACAACAAACAACAAACAGGAACAAGAACAAGAACAAGAAGAACAAGAACAAGAGCAAGAGCAAGAGCAAGAGCAAGAGCAAGAGCAAGAGCAAGAGCAAGAACAAGAACAAGAACAAGAACAAAAACAAGACCAAGAAAAAGAACAAGAACAAGAAGATGATAAAGAAAAAGAATAGCAACAAGTGAGTGAGTTTGGTCTCAACGTTTCGACTGAAGAATGTTTGAGATGCTGGTCTCTTTATAGGTATTCAGAGGTTTCAGTGTAGAGTCAGCACTGATCTGATTGGTTCTCCTGAAAGGAGAACTGTGGTTGCTGGGCTCAGAGCCATTGTGTGGTCTGCCCTTTGTGTGGTCTGCCCATTGTGTGTGGATGCCCTGTGTACTGGGGCGTGTCAGTTGACTGTGGGATGTCAGTGGAGTAGGGTGGTAGGATTGTGTGCCAAATGCTGCTAATGAAATAGCCTATGTCCTGAGGAACAGTGTTGTGTTTATGTATCTCAATAGCTTCTCTGATACGACGTGTATACCAGTGCTTCTCAGAGGCTATGATTCGAGCTTATTGCCAATCAATAACATGATCTACAATCCTGGTCATATCTCCTTGGGCCACCCCCGCTCCCCCGTTCAATGTTGGCTCCCATTGCGCCGTCTGCGCTCCAGTCGGAATGAACAACATTGAAAGGGGGAGAGGGGGAAGGCGAATCAAAGGTGGTTTGAGTGTAAAACTAATGCCACATGGCCCAAGCATTTTGACCAAGATTGTAGATCAGCAGAGTGTTTGACAATGGCAGATTTGTCATATTCCCCTCTGCGGCCATGGGCTTTATGTTCTTTGAGCCTTGTGTTAAGGTCTCTACCAGTCTCGCCAATGTACACTTTACCACATGAGCAAGGAATTCTGTAAACTCCTGCTTGACTGCTGGAGTCATGCTTTTCTTTGTGGGTGTAGAGTTTTGTCTCTAGCTTATTTTGAGTTCCGTAGTAGACCTTAATATCCGCTTCTCGGAGGATATGTTGGATGTTGTGTGAAGTGTGGCCAATGTACGGAAGGACCGCAATAGGCATATCTTCAGAGTTCGAAGTTTGAGAGTTATTCTTGGATATGAACTCTCGTTTTTTAGGTCTGTACCCATTCTCTTTTATCACTCTGTTCAGGTGTTCCAGTTCATTTGGTAAATGTTCTTTGTCACAGATCATGTGTGCCCTTCGAAGTAGGGTGCGGATCACTGAGGCTTTTACAGAAGGAGGATAAAATGACCGAGCATTAAGATAGCGGTCTGTGCGTGTGTTGGTTCTCTGTACATAGAATGTGCAAGAGAACCATTCATCTTCTTGGAAATGAGCACATCAAGGAAAGGTAATGAATCAGATGTCTCTGTTTCCATGGTAAACTGTATGTTTGGATGTTGCCGGTTAAGATGACTGAGGAAATCATCAAGGTTATCAGAGCCATGCGACCAAATGATGAACGTGTCATCAACATATCGGAGCCACAGTTTGGGTTTGAGTCGAGCTGTACCCAAAGCTTTCTGTTCGAAATCTTCCATGAAAATGTTCGCTAAGACTGGGGAGATTGGAGACCCCATTGGGGTGCCCACAGCCTGTCTATAATACCCATCTCTCCATTGGAAGTATGTGGACTTCACACATGTCAATAATAGATCATGGATTTGGTCTGGCGTTAGACTGGTTCGGTTTGCTAGAGTTCCGTCTTGTTCAAGTACCGATTTGGTAATTTGGCATGCTTCTTCGGTAGGTACGTTCGTGAATAGTGATTTGACATCAAAACTCACTAGTACATCGGAGGACTGTAATTTAATTCCCTTTATGATATCGATAAACCCTGCTGAATTGGGTACATGGTGAGGCGTTTTACCCACAAGTGGGTGTAAGAGTTTTGTCAAGTGCTGTGCGAGGTTGTAGGTGGGGGAACCTCGGGAGGAGACAATAGGTCGCAGTGGTTTGTCTGGTTTGTGGATCTTTGGTTGACCAAAGAATCTGGGGCACTTTGTGGCAGAGGGTCCTGAGGTGCCTGTATAACGGAGTGGGTATGGCAGTGCTACGGTTCCGAGCGAGGAGCTTGGCAGCCAGCTTCTTTTCAACTGATGGGATCGGATTCTTCTTTAGACGGACATATGTATTTGTGTCAAGAATGTCATGAACCTTATGATCATATTCATTACGATCCATTACAACAGTTGCATTGGCCTTGTCCGCCTTCAGGATGTGTATAGAGGGATCTGTGCGGAGACAATTGATAGCCTGAAACTCAAGCTTGGTTAGGTTGGATTTCGGAGGTTTAGAGTTTTTCAAGACCTCATGAATCTGAATACGGATATCAACTGCCTTCTGTTTATCAAGCTTACGGATGGAATGTTCAATTGCTTGGATTAAATCCTCCACTGGTGTCTTGCTTGGGGTAGTGGCAAAATTCATACCCAATGATAAGACATTCAATTCAGTATCAGATAAGAAAAAGAACAAGAACAAGAACAAGAACAAGAACAAGAACAAGAACAAGAACAAGAACAAGAACAAGAACAAGAACAAGAACAAGAACAAGAACAAGAACAAGAACAAGAACAAGAACAAGAACAAGAACAAGAACAAGAACAAGAACAAGAACAAGAACAAGAACAAGAACAAGAACAAGAACAAGAACAAGAACAAGAACAAGAACAAGAACAAGAACAAGAACAAGAACAAGAACAAGAAAAAGAACAAGAACAAGAACAAGAACAAGAACAAGAACAAGAACAAGAACAAGAACCAGAACCAAAACAGGAACAGCAAGAACAAGAGCAAGAACAAGAGCAAGAGCAAGAGCAAGAGCAAGAGCAAGAGCAAGAGCAAGAGCAAGAGCAAGAGCAAGAGCAAGAGCAAGAACAAGACCAAGAACAAGAACAAGAACAAGACCAAGAGCAAGAACAAGGACAAGAACAACAAGAACAAGACGACAAGAACAAGAAGAACAAGAACAAAAAAAAGAACACGGATAAGAATAAGAAGTTCCATTTCTTTTAGATGTTAACCGGAACTTTGCTTACCTCAAAAGCAGGACTCATCCCGAATTCTCTGCTACGCTAAAATTTAAAGAGTAAACATGCATTATAACAAGAACAAGAACAAGAACAACAACAAGACCAAGAACAAGAACAAGAAAACACGAACAAGAAGAACAAAAACAAGAACAAGAATAATAATAAGAATTTCCCTTTCTTTTAGATGTTAACCGGAACTTTCCTTACTTCAAAAGCGGGACTCTCACCGAATTCTCTGCCACGCTAAAATTTAAAGAGTAAAAAAGGAATTATATGTCAGCTGTCTTAAATTCAGTTTATTCTAAGGTTTGTTTTCATCATCTGTAAAAAGTTTAATTGTCTAATTCGCGTTACAACGGCAAACAACAAACAAGAGAAAAAAAACAAGATCAAGAACAAGAACGAGAGCAAGAACAAGAACAAGAACAAAAACGAGAAAGAGAACGAGAACAAGAACGAGAACGAGAACGAGAACGAAAATAAAAACAGGAACAGAAAAAGGAACAAGAACAAGAGCAAGAGCAAGAACAAGAAGAAGAACAAGAAGAAGAACAAAAACAAGAACAAGAACAAGAACAAGAATAAGAACAAGAGCAAGAGCAAGAACAAGCACAACAACACGAACAAGAACAAGAACAAGAACAAGAACAAGAAGGAGAACAAGAACAAGAGCAAGTACAAGAACAAGAACAAGATCAAGAACAAGAACAAGAACAAGAACGAGAACAAGAACGAAAATAAAAACAGGAACAGAAAAAGGAACAAGAACAAGAGCAAGAGCAAGAACAAGAAGAAGAACAAGAAGAAGAACAAGAAGAAGAACAAGAACAAGAACAAGAACAAGAACAAGAACAAGAACAAGAGCAAGAGCAAGAACAAGCACAACAACACGAACAAGAACAAGAACAAGAAGGAGAACAAGAACAAGACCAAGAACAAGAACAAGACCAAGAACAAGAACAAGGACAAGAACAAGAAGAACAAGAACAAGAACAAGAATAATAATACAAATTTCCCTTTCTTTTATGTTAACCGGAACTTTGCTTACCTCAAAAGCGGGATTCTCCGCCAATTCTTTGCCACGCTTAAATTTAAAGAGTAAAAATGCATTATATGTAAGCTGTCTTCAATTCAGTTTATTCTTAGGTTTGTTTTCATCATCTGTAAAAAGTTTAATTGTCTATTTCGCGTTACAACGGCAAACAACAAACAAGAGAAAAAAAACAAGATCAAGAACAAGAACAAGAACAAGAACAAGAACAAGAACAAGAACAAGAACAAGAACAAGAACAAGTACAAGAACAAGAGCAAGAACAAGAACAAGAACAAGAAGAAGAAGGAGAACAAGAACGAGAACAAGAACAAGAACAAGAACAAGAACAAGAACAAGAACAAAAACAGGAACAGAAACAGGAACAGGAACAGGAACAACAAGAACAAGAGTAAGAGCAAGAGCAAGAGCAAGAACAAGAACAAGACCAAGAACAAGAACAAGGACAAGAACAAGAAGAACAAGAACAAGAACAAGAATAATAATACAAATTTCCCTTTCTTTTATGTTAACCGGAACTTTGCTTACCTCAAAAGCGGGATTCTCCGCCAATTCTTTGCCACGCTTAAATTTAAAGAGTAAAAATGCATTATATGTCAGCTGTCTTCAATTCAGTTTATTCTTAGGTTTGTTTTCATCATCTGTAAAAAGTTTAATTGTCTATTTAGCGTTACAACGTCAAACAACAAACAAGAGAAAAAAAAAACAAGATCAAGAACAAGAACAAGAACAAAAACAAGAACAATAACAAAAACAAGAACAAGAACAAGAACAAGAACAAGAACAAGAACAAGAACAAGAACAAGAACAAGAACAAGAACAAGAACAAGAACAAGAACAAGAACAAGAACAAGAACAAGAACAAGAACAAGAACAAGAACAAGAACAAGAACAAAAACGAGAACGAGAACGAGGACGAGAACGAGAACAAGAGAGAGAACGAGAACAAGATCAAGAACAAGAACAAGATCAAGAACAAGAACAAGAACAAGAACGAGAACAAGAACGAAAACAAAAACAGGAACAGAAAAAGGAACAAGAACAAGAGCCAGAGCAAGAGCAAGAGCAGGAGCAAGAACAAGAAGAAGAACAAAAAAAGAACAAGAGCAAGAGCAAGAACAAGCACAACAACAAGAACAAGAAGGAGAACAAGAACAAGAGGAAGTACAAGAACAAGAGCAAGCACAAGAACAAGAACAAGAAGAAGAACAAGAACAAGAACAAGAAGGAGAACAAGAACAAGAACAAGAACAAAAACAGGAACAGAAACAGGAACAGGAACAGGAACAACAAGAACAGAAGCAAGAGCAAGAGCAAGAGCAAGAACAAGAGCAAGAACAAGAACAAGAACAAGAACAAGAACAAGAACAAGAACAAGAACAAGAACAAGAACAAGAACAAGAACAAGAACAAGAACAAGAACAAGAACAAGAACGAAAACAAAAACAGGAACAGAAAAAGGAACAAGAAAAAGAGCAAGAGCAGGAGCAAGAACAAGAAGAAGAACAAGAAGAAGAACAAGAACAAGAACAAGAACAAGAACAAGAACAGAACAAGAACAAGAAGAAGAACAAGAACAAGAACGAGAACGAGAACGAGAACGAGAACGAGAACGAGAACAAGAACAAGAACAAGAACAAGAACAAGAACAAGAACGAGAACAAGAACGAAAACAAAAACAGGAGCAGAAAAAGGAACAAGAAAAAGAGCAAGAGCAGGAGCAAGAACAAGAAGAAGAACAAGAAGAAGAACAAGAACAAGAACAAGAACAAGAACAAGAACAAGAGCAAGAGCAAGAACAAGCACAACAACAAGAACAAGAAGAAGAACAAGAAGGAGAACAAGAACAAGAGCAAGTACAAGAACAAAGCAAGTACAAGAACAAGAACAAGAAGAAGAACGAGATCAAGAACAATAACAACAACAAGAACAAGAACAAAAACAGGAACAGAAACAGGAACAGGAACAGGAACATCAAGAACAAGAGTAAGAGCAAGAGCAAGAGCAAAAAAAAGACCAAGAACAAGAACAAGAACAAGACCAAGAACAAGAACAAGGACAAGAACGAGAAGAACAAGAACAAGAACAAGAATAATAATACGAATTTCCCTTTCTTTTTTAATATTAACCGGAACTTTGCTTACCTCAAAAGCGGGATTCTCCGCCAATTCTCTGCCACGCTTAAATTTAAAGAGTAAAAATGCATTATATGTCAGCTGTCTTAAATTCAGTTTATTCTTAGGTTTGTTTTCATCATATGTAAAAAGTTTAATTGTCTATTTAGCGTTACAACGTCAAACAACAAACAAGAGAAAAAAAAACAAGAACAAGAACAAGAACAAGAACAAGAACAAGAACAAGAACAAGAACAAGAACAAGAACAAGAACAAGAACAAGAACAAGAACAAGAACAAGAACAAGAACAAGAACAAGAACAAGAACAAGAACAAGAACAAGAACAAGAACAAGAACAAGAACAAAAACGAGAACGAGAACGAGAACGAGAACGAGAACAAGAACGAGAACGAGAACGAGAACGAGAACGAGAACGAGAACAAGAAAAAGATCAAGAACAAGAACAAGAACAAGAACGACAACAAGAATGAAAACAAAAACAGGAACAGAAAAAGGAACAAGAACAAGAGCCAGAGCAAGAGCAAGAGCAGGAGCAAGAACAAGAAGAAGAACAAAAAAAGAACAAGAGCAAGAGCAAGAACAAGCACAACAACAAGAACAAGAAGGAGAACAAGAACAAGAGGAAGTACAAGAACAAGAGCAAGTACAAGAACAAGAACAAGAAGAAGAACAAGAACAAGAACAAGAAGGAGAACAAGAACAAGAACAAGAACAAAAACAGGAACAGAAACAGGAACAGGAACAGGAACAACAAGAACAGAAGCAAGAGCAAGAGCAAGAGCAAGAGCAAGAACAAGAACAAGAACAAGAACAAGAACAAGAACAAGTGCAAGAACAAGAGCAAGAACAAGAACAAGAACAAGAACAAGAACAAGAACAAGAACAAGAACAAGAACAAGATCAAGAACAAGAACAAAAACGAGAACGAGAACGAGAACTAGAACGATAACGAGAACAAGAACGAGAATGAGAACGAGAACGAAAACAAGAACAAGATCAAGAACAATAACAAGAACAAGAACGAGAACAAGAACGAAAACAAAAACAGGAACAGAAAAAGGAACAAAAACAAGAGCAAGAGCAGGAGCAAGAAGAAGAAGAAGAAGAAGAACAAGAACAAGAACAAGAACAAGAACAAGAACAAGAACAAGAGCAAGAGCAAGAACAAGCACAACAACAAGAACAAGAACAAGAACAAGAAGGAGAACAAGAACAAGAGCAAGTACAAGAACAAGAGCAAGTACAAGAACAAGAACAAGAACAAGAAGAACAAGAAGAACAAGAACAAGAACAAGAATAATAATACGAATTTCCCTTTCTTTTATAATATTAACCGGAACTTTGCTTACCTCAAAAGCGGGATTCTCCGCCAATTCTCTGCCACGCTTAAATTTAAAGAGTAAAAATGCATTATATGTCAGCTGTCTTAAATTCAGTTTATTCTTCGGTTTGTTTTCATCATCTGTAAAAAGTTTAATTGTCTATTTCGCGTTACAACGTCAAACAACAAACAAGAGAAAAAAAACAAGATCAAGAACAAGAACAATAACAAGAACAAGAACAAGAACAAGAACAAGAACAAAAACAAGAACAAGAACAAGAACAAGAACAAGAACAAGAACGAGAACAAGAACGAAAACAAAAACAGGAACAGAAAAAGGAACAAGAACAAGAGCCAGAGCAAGAGCAAGAGCAGGAGCAAGAACAAGAAGAAGAACAAAAAAGAACAAGAGCAAGAGCAAGAACAAGCACAACAACAAGAACAAGAAGGAGAACAAGAACAAGAGGAAGTACAAGAACAAGAGCAAGTACAAGAACAAGAACAAGAAGAACAAGAACAAGAACAAGAAGGAGAACAAGAACAAGAACAAGAACAAAAACAGGAACAGAAACAGGAACAGGAACAGGAACAACAAGAACAGAAGCAAGAGCAAGAGCAAGAGCAAGAGCAAGAACAAGAACAAGAACAAGAACAAGAACAAGAACAAGTGCAAGAACAAGAGCAAGAACAAGAACAAGAACAAGAACAAGAACAAGAACAAGAACAAGAACAAGAACAAGATCAAGAACAAGAACAAAAACGAGAACGAGAACGAGAACTAGAACGATAACGAGAACAAGAACGAGAATGAGAACGAGAACGAAAACAAGAACAAGATCAAGAACAATAACAAGAACAAGAACGAGAACAAGAACGAAAACAAAAACAGGAACAGAAAAAGGAACAAAAACAAGAGCAAGAGCAGGAGCAAGAACAAGAAGAAGAACAAGAAGAAGAACAAGAACAAGAACAAGAACAAGAACAAGAACAAGAACAAGAACAAGAACAAGAGCAAGAGCAAGAACAAGCACAACAACAAGAACAAGAACAAGAACAAGAAGGAGAACAAGAACAAGAGCAAGTACAAGAACAAGAGCAAGTACAAGAACAAGAACAAGAACAAGAAGAACAAGAAGAACAAGAACAAGAACAAGAATAATAATACGAATTTCCCTTTCTTTTATAATATTAACCGGAACTTTGCTTACCTCAAAAGCGGGATTCTCCGCCAATTCTCTGCCACGCTTAAATTTAAAGAGTAAAAATGCATTATATGTCAGCTGTCTTAAATTCAGTTTATTCTTCGGTTTGTTTTCATCATCTGTAAAAAGTTTAATTGTCTATTTCGCGTTACAACGTCAAACAACAAACAAGAGAAAAAAAAACAAGATCAAGAACAAGAACAAGAACAAGAACAAGAACAAGAACAAGAACAAGAACAAGAACAAGAACAAGAACAAGAACAAGAACAAGAACAAGAACAAGAACAAGAACAAGAACAAGAACAAGAACAAGAACAAGAACAAGAACAAGAACGAAAACAAAAACAGGAACAGAAAAAGGAACAAGAACAAGAGCAAGAGCAGGAGCAAGAACAAGAAGAAGAACAAGAAGAAGAACAAGAACAAGAACAAGAACAGAACAAGAACAAGAACAAGAACAAGAACGAGAACGAGAACGAGAACGAGAACGAGAACGAGAACGAGAACGAGAACGAGAACAAGAACAAGAACAAGAACAAGAACAAGAACAAGAACGAGAACAAGAACGAAAACAAAAACAGGAACAGAAAAAGGAACAAGAAAAAGAGCAAGAGCAGGAGCAAGAACAAGAAGAAGAACAAGAAGAAGAACAAGAACAAGAACAAGAACAAGAGCAAGAGCAAGAACAAGCACAACAACAAGAACAAGAAGAAGAACAAGAAGGAGAACAAGAACAAGAGCAAGTACAAGAACAAAGCAAGTACAAGAACAAGAACAAGAAGAAGAACGAGATCAAGAACAATAACAACAACAAGAACAAGAACAAAAACAGGAACAGAAACAGGAACAGGAACAGGAACATCAAGAACAAGAGTAAGAGCAAGAGCAAGAGCAAGAAAAAGACCAAGAACAAGAACAAGAACAAGACCAAGAACAAGAACAAGGACAAGAACAAGAACAAGAAGAACAAGAACAAGAACAAGAATAATAATACGAATTTCCCTTTCTTTTTTAATATTAACCGGAACTTTGCTTACCTCAAAAGCGGGATTCTCCGCCAATTCTCTGCCACGCTTAAATTTAAAGAGTAAAAATGCATTATATGTCAGCTGTCTTAAATTCAGTTTATTCTTAGGTTTGTTTTCATCATCTGTAAAAAGTTTAATTGTCTATTTAGCGTTACAACGTCAAACAACAAACAAGAGAAAAAAAAACAAGAACAAGAACAAGAACAAGAACAAGAACAAGAACAAGAACAAGAACAAGAACAAGAACAAGAACAAGAACAAGAACAAGAACAAGAACAAGAACAAGAACAAGAACAAGAACAAGAACAAGAACAAGAACAAGAACAAGAACAAGAACAAGAACAAGAACAAGAACAAGAACAAGAACAAGAACAAGAACAAGAACAAGAACAAGAACAAGAACAAGAACAAGAACAAGAACAAGAACAAGAACAAGAACAAGAACAAGAACAAGAACAAGAACAAGAACAAGACCAAGAACAAGAACTTGATCAAGAACAAAAACGAGAACGAGAACGAGAACGAGAACAAGAACAAGAATGAGAACGAGAACGAGAACAAGATCAAGAACAAGATCAAGAACAAGAACAAGAACAAGAACAAGAACAAGAACGAGAACAAGAATGAAAACAAAATCAGGAACAGAAAAAGGAACAAGAACAAGAGCAAGAGCAAGAGCAAGAGCAAGAGCAGGAACAAGAACAAGTACAAGAACAAGAACAACAACAAAAACGAGAACGAGAACGAGAACGAGAACGAGAACAAGAACGAGAACGAGAACGAGAACGAGAACGAGAACGAGAACAAGAACAAGATCAAGAACAAGAACAAGAACAAGAACGAGAACAAGAACGAAAACAAAAACAGGAACAGAAAAAGGAACAAGAACAAGAGCCAGAGCAAGAGCAAGAGCAGGAGCAAGAACAAGAAGAAGAACAAGAAGAAGAACAAAAAAAAGAACAAGAGCAAGAGCAAGAACAAGCACAACAACAAGAACAAGAAGGAGAACAAGAACAAGAGGAAGTACAAGAACAAGAGCAAGTACAAGAACAAGAACAAGAAGAAGAACAAGAACAAGAACAAGAAGGAGAACAAGAAGAAGAACAAGAACAAAAACAGGAACAGAAACAGGAACAGGAACAGGAACAACAAGAACAGAAGCAAGAGCAAGAGCAAGAGCAAGAGCAAGAACAAGAACAAGAACAAGAACAAGAACAAGAACAAGAACAAGTGCAAGAACAAGAACAAGAACAAGAACAAGAACAAGAACAAGAACAAGAACAAGAAGAAGAACAAGAACAAGAACAAGAACAAGAACAAAAACGAGAACGAGAACGAGAACTAGAACGAGAACGAGAACAAGAACGAGAATGAGAACGAGAACGAAAACAAGAACAAGATCAAGAACAATAACAAGAACAAGAACGAGAACAAGAACGAAAACAAAAACAGGAACAGAAAAAGGAACAAAAACAAGAGCAAGAGCAGGAGCAAGAAGAAGAAGAAGAACAAGAAGAAGAAGAAGAACAAGAACAAGAACAAGAACAAGAACAAGAACAAGAACAAGAGCAAGAGCAAGAACAAGCACAACAACAAGAACAAGAACAAGAACAAGAAGGAGAACAAGAGCAAGTACAAGAACAAGAGCAAGTACAAGAACAAGAACAAGAACAAGAAGAACAAAAACAAGAACAAGAATAATAATACGAATTTCCCTTTCTTTTATAATATTAACCGGAACTTTGCTTACCTCAAAAGCGGGATTCTCCGCCAATTCTCTGCCACGCTTAAATTTAAAGAGTAAAAATGCATTATATGTCAGCTGTCTTAATTTGAGTTTATTCTTAGGATTGTTTTCATCATCTGTAAAAAGTTTAATTGTCTATTTAGCGTTACAACGTCAAACAACAAACAAGAGAAAAAAAACAAGATCAAGAACAAGAACAAAAACAAGAACAAGAACAAGAACAAGAACAAGAACAAGAACAAGAACAAGAACAAGAACAAGAACAAGAACAAGAACAAGAACAAAAACGAGAACGAGAACGAGAACAAGAACGAGAACGATAACGAGAACAAGAACAAGATCAAGAACAAGAACAAGAACAAGAACGAGAACAAGAACGAAAACAAAAACAGGAACAGAAAAAGGAACAAGAACAAGAGCAAGAGCAAGAGCAAGAGCAAGAACAAGAAGAAGAACAAGAAGAAGAAGAAGAACAAGAACAAGAACAAGAGCAAGAGCAAGAACAAGCACAACAACAAGAACAAGAAGGAGAACGAGAACAAGAACAAGAGCAAGTACAAGAGCAAGAGCAAGAACAAGCACAACAACAAGAACAAGAAGGAGAACGAGAACAAGAACAAGAGCAAGTACAAGAACAAGAGCAAGTACAAGAACAAGAGCAAGTACAAGAACAAGAACAAGAAGAAGAAGGAGAACAAGAACGAAAACAAGAACAAGAACAAGATCAAGAACGAGAACGAGAACGAGAACGAGAACGAGAACGAGAACGAGAACAAGAACGAGAACGAGAACGAGAACGAGAACGAGAACGAGAACGAGAACAAGAACAAGAACAAAAACAAGAACGAGAACAAGAACAAGAACAAGAACAAGAACAAGAACAAGAGCAAGAGCAAGAACAAGCACAACAACAAGAACAAGAACAAGAACAAGAACAAGAACGAGAACAAGAACAAAAGCAAGAGCAAGAACAAGCACAACAACAAGAACAAGAACAAGAACAAGGAGGAGAACAAGAACAAGAGCAAGTACAAGAACGAGAGCAAGTACAAGAACAAGAGCAAGTACAAGAACAAGAACAAGAAGAAGAACGAGAACAAGAACAAGAACAAGAACAAAACATAGAACAAGAACAAGGACAAGAACAAGAAGAACAAGAACAAGAACAAGAATAATAATACGAATTTCACTTTCTTTTTTAATATTAACCGGAACTTTGCTTACCTCAAAAGCGGGATTCTCCGCCAATTCTCTGCCACGCTTAAATTTAAAGAGTAAAAATGCATTATATGTCAGCTGTCTTAAATTCAGTTTATTCTTAGGTTTGTTTTCATCATCTGTAAAAAGTTTAATTGTCTATTTAGCGTTACAACGTCAAACAACAAACAAGAAAAAAAAAAACAAGATCAAGAACAAGAACAAGAACAAGAACAAGAACAAGAACAAGAACAAGAACAAGAACAAGAACAAGAACAAGAACAAGAACAAGAACAAGAACAAGAACAAGAACAAGAACAAGAACAAGAACAAGAACAAGAACAAGAACTTGATCAAGAGCAAAAACGAGAACGAGAACGAGAACGAGAACAAGAACAAGAATGAGAACGAGAACGAGAACAAGATCAAGAACAAGAACAAGAGCAAGAGCAAGAACAAGCACAACAACAAGAACAAGAAGAAGAACAAGAAGGAGAACAAGAACAAGAGCAAGTACAACAACAAAGCAAGTACAAGAACAAGAAGAAGAACGAGATCAAGAACAATAACAACAACAAGAACAAGAACAAAAACAGGAACAGAAACAGGAACAGGAACAGGAACATCAAGAACAAGAGTAAGAGCAAGAGCAAGAGCAAGAAAAAGACCAAGAACAAGAACAAGAACAAGACCAAGAACAACAACAAGGACAAGAACAAGAAGAACAAGAACAAGAACAAGAATAATAATACGAATTTCCCTTTCTTTTTTAATATTAACCGGAACTTTGCTTACCTCAAAAGCGGGATTCTCCGCCAATTCTCTGCCACGCTTAAATTTAAAGAGTAAAAATGCATTATATGTCAGCTGTCTTAAATTCAGTTTATTCTTAGGTTTGTTTTCATCATCTGTAAAAAGTTTAATTGTCTATTTAGCGTTACAACGTCAAACAACAAACAAGAGAAAAAAAACAAGAACAAGAACAAGAACAAGAACAAGAACAAGAACAAGAAACAAGAACAAGAACAAGAACAAGAACAAGAACAAGAACAAGAACAAGAACAAGAACAAGAACAAAAACGAGAACGAGAACGAGAACGAGAACGAGAACAAGAACGAGAACGAGAACGAGAACGAGAACGAGAACAAGAACAAGATCAAGAACAAGAACAAGAACAAGAACAAGAACGAGAACAAGAACGAAAACAAAAACAGGAACAGAAAAAGGAACAAGAACAAGAGCCAGAGCAAGAGCAAGAGCAGGAGCAAGAACAAGAAGAAGAACAAAAAAAGAACAAGAGCAAGAGCAAGAACAAGCACAACAACAAGAACAAGAAGGAGAACAAGAACAAGAGGAAGTACAAGAACAAGAGCAAGTACAAGAACAAGAACAAGAAGAAGAACAAGAACAAGAACAAGAACAAGAAGGAGAACAAGAACGAGAACAAAAACAGGAACAGAAACAGGAACAGGAACAGGAACAACAAGAACAGAAGCAAGAGCAAGAGCAATAGCAAGAGCAAGAACAAGTGCAAGAACAAGAGCAAGAACAAGAACAAGAACAAGAACAAGAACAAGAACAAGAACAAGAACAAGAACAAGAACAAGATCAAGAACAAGAACAAAAACGAGAACGAGAACGAGAACTAGAACGAGAACGAGAACAAGAACGAGAATGAGAACGAGAACGAAAACAAGAACAAGATCAAGAACAATAACAAGAACAAGAACGAGAACAAGAACAAAAACAAAAACAGGAACAGAAAAAGGAACAAAAACAAGAGCAAGAGCAGGAGCAAGAACAAGAAGAAGAACAAGAAGAAGAACAAGAACAAGAACAAGAACAAGAACAAGAACAAGAACAAGAACAAGAACAAGAGCAAGAGCAAGAACAAGCACAACAACAAGAACAAGAACAAGAACAAGAAGGAGAACAAGAACAAGAGCAAGTACAAGAACAAGAGCAAGTACAAGAACAAGAACAAGAACAAGAAGAACAAGAAGAACAAGAACAAGAACAAGAATAATAATACGAATTTCCCTTTCTTTTATAATATTAACCGGAACTTTGCTTACCTCAAAAGCGGGATTCTCCGCCAATTCTCTGCCACGCTTAAATTTAAAGAGTAAAAATGCATTATATGTCAGCTGTCTTAAATTCAGTTTATTCTTAGGTTTGTTTTCATCATCTGTAAAAAGTTTAATTGTCTATTTCGCGTTACAACGTCAAACAACAAACAAGAGAAAAAAAAACAAGATCAAGAACAAGAACAAAAACAAGAACAAGAACAAGAACAAGAACAAGAACAAGAACAAGAACAAGAACAAGAACAAGAACAAGAACAAGAACAAGAACAAGAACAAGAACAAGAACAAGAACAAGAACAAGAACAAGAACAAGAACAAGAACAAGAACAAGAACAAGAAAAAGAACAAGAACAAGAACAAGAACAAGAACAAGAACAAGAACAAAAACGAGAACGAGAACGAGAACGAGAACGAGAACGAGAACGAGAACAAGAACGAGAACGATAACGAGAACAAGAACAAGATCAAGAACAAGAACAAGAACAAGAACGAGAACAAGAACGAAAACAAAAACAGGAACAGAAAAAGGAACAAGAACAAGAGCAAGAGCAAGAGCAAGAGCAAGAACAAGAATAAGAAGGAGAACAAGAACAAGAGCAAGTACAAGAACAAGAGCAAGTACAAGAACAAGAACAAGAAGAAGAACGAGATCAAGAACAAGAACAAGAACAAGAACAAGAACAAAAACAGTAACAGAAACAGGAACAGGAACAGGAACAACAAGAACAAGAGTAAGAGCAAGAGCAAGAGCAAGAACAAGACCAAGAACAAGAACAAGAACAAGACCTAGAACAAGAACAAGGACAAGAACAAGAAGAACAAGAACAAGAACAAGAATAATAATACGAATTTCCCTTTCTTTTTTAATATTAACCGGAACTTTGCTTACCTCAAAAGCGGGATTCTCCGCCAATTCTCTGCCACGCTTAAATTTAAAGAGTAAAAATGCATTATATGTCAGCTGTCTTAAATTCAGTTTATTCTTAGGTTTGTTTTCATCATCTGTAAAAAGTTTAATTGTCTATTTAGCGTTACAACGTCAAACAACAGACAAGAGAAAAAAAACAAGATCAAGAACAAGAACAAGAACGAAAACAAGAACAAGAACAAGAACAAGAACAAGAACAAGAACAAGAACAAGAACAAGAACAAGAACAAGAACAAGAACAAGAACAAGAACAAGAACAACAACAAGAACAAGAACAAGAACAAGAACAAGAACTTGATCAAGAACAAAAACGAGAACGAGAACGAGAACGAGAACAAGAACAAGAATGAGAACGAGAACGAGAACAAGATCAAGAACAAGATCAAGAACAAGAACAAGAACAAGAACAAGAACGAAAACAAGAATGAAAACAAAATCAGGAACAGAAAAAGGAACAAGAACAAGAGCAAGAGCAAGAGCAAGAGCAAGAGCAGGAACAAGAACAAGTACAAGAACAAGAACAAGAACAAAAACGAGAACGAGAACGAGAACGAGAACGAGAACAAGAACGAGAACGAGAACGAGAACGAGAACGAGAACAAGAACAAGATCAAGAACAAGAACAAGAACAAGAACGAGAACAAGAACGAAAACAAAAACAGGAACAGAAAAAGGAACAAGAACAAGAGCCAGAGCAAGAGCAAGAGCAGGAGCAAGAACAAGAAGAAGAACAAGAAGAAGAACAAAAAAAAGAACAAGAGCAAGAGCAAGAACAAGCACAACAACAAGAACAAGAAGGAGAACAAGAACAAGAGGAAGTACAAGAACAAGAGCAAGTACAAGAACAAGAACAAGAAGAAGAACAAGAACAAGAACAAGAAGGAGAACAAGAACAAGAACAAGAACAAGAACAAGAACAAGAACAAGAACAAGAACAAGAACAAGAACAAGAACAAGAACAAGAACAAGAACAAGAACTTGATCAAGAACAAAAACGAGAACGAGAACGAGAACAAGAACAAGAACAAGAACAAGAACAAGAACGAGAACAAGAATGACAACAAAAACAGGAACAGAAAAAGGAACAAGAACAAGAGCAAGAGCAAGAGCAAGAGCAAGAGCAAGAGCAGGAACAAGAACAAGATCAAGAACAAGAATAAGAACAAGAACGAGAACAAGAACGAAAACAAGAACGAAAACAAAAATAGGAACAGAAAAAGGAACAAGAACAAGAGCAAGAGCAGGAGCAAGAACAAGAAGAAGAACAAGAACAAGAAGAAGAACAAGAACAAGAACAAGAACAACAACAACAACAACAACAACAAGAACAAGAACAAGAACAAGAGCAAGAGCAAGAACAAGCACAAGAACAAGAACAAGAACAAGAACAAGAAGGAGAACAAGAACAAGAGCAAGTACAAGAACAAGAGCAAGTACAAGAACAAGAGCAAGTACAAGAACAAGAACAAGAAGAAGAACGAGAACAAGAACAAGAACAAGAACAAGAACAAAAACAGGAACAGGAACAGGAACAGGAACAACAAGAACAAGAGTAAGAGCAAGAGCAAGAGCAAGAACAAGACCAAGAACAAGAACAAGAACAAGACCAAAAATAAGAACAAGGATAAGAACATTTTATAATGTTAACCGGAACTTTGCTTACCTCAAAAGCGGGATTCTCCGCCAATTCTCTGCCACGCTTAAATTTAAAGAGTAAAAATGCATTATATGTCAGCTGTCTTAAATTCAGTTTATTCTTAGGTTTGTTTTCATCATCTGTAAAAAGTTTAATTGTCTATTTCGCGTTACAACGGCAAACAACAAACAAGAGAAAAAAAAAACAAGATCAAGAACAAGAACAAGAACAAGAACAAGAACAAGAACAAGAACAAGAACAAGAACAAGAACAAGAACAAGAACAAGAACAAGAACAAGAACAAGAACAAAAAACGAGAACGAGAACGAGAACGAGAACAAGAACGAAAACTAAAACAGGAACAGAAAAAGGAACAAGAGCAAGAGCAGGAGCAAGAACAAGAAGAAGAACAAGAAGAAGAACAAGAACAAGAAGAAGAACAAGAACAAGAACAAGAACAAGAACAAGAACAAGAACAAGAACAAGAGCAAGGACAAGAACAAGAACAAGAAGGAGAACAAGAACAAGAGCAAGTACAAGAACAAGAACAAGTACAAGAACAAGAAGAAGAAGAAGAAGAAGGAGAACAAGAACGAGAACAAGAACGAGAACAAGAACAAGAACAAGAACAGGAACAAAAACAGGAAAAGAAACAGGAACAGGAACAGGAACAACAAGAACAAGAACAAGAGCAAGAGCAAGAGCAAGAGCAAGTGCAAGACCAAGAACAATAACAAGAACAAGAACAACAAGAACAAGAACAAGAACAAGTACAAGAATAATAATACGAATTTCCCTTTCTTTTATATTTTAACCCGAACTTCGCTCACCTCAAAAGCGGGATTCTCCCCGAGTTCTCTGCCACGCTTAAATTTAAAGAGTAAAAATGTATTATATGTCAGCTGTCTTAAATTCAGTTTATTCTTAGGTTTGTTTTCATCATCTGTAAAAAGTTTAATTGTCTATTTCGCGTTACAACGGCAAACAACAAACAAGAGAAAAAAACAAGATCAAGATCAAGAACAAGAATAAGAACAAGAACGAGAACAAGAACGAAAACAAGAACGAAAACAAAAACAGGAACAGAAAAAGGAACAAGAACAAGAGCAAGAGCAGGAGCAAGAACAAGAAGAAGAACAAGAAGAAGAAGAAGAAGAAGAACAAGAACAAGAACAAGAACAAGAACAAGAACAAGAACAAGAACAAGAACAAGAACAAGAACAAGAGCAAGAGCAAGAACAAGCACAACAACAAGAACAAGAACAAGAACAAGAAGGAGAACAAGAACAAAAGCAAGTACAAGAACAAGAGCAAGTACAAGAACAAGAGCAAGTACAAGAACAAGAACAAGAAGAAGAACGAGAACAAGAACAAGAACAAGAACAAGAACAAGAACAAAAACAGGAACAGGAACAGGAACAACAAGAACAAGAGTAAGAGCAAGAGCAAGAGCAAGAACAAGACCAAGAACAAGAACAAGAACAAGACCAAAAATAAGAACAAGGATAAGAACAACAAGAACAAGAACAAGAACAAGAATAATAATACGAATTTCCCTTTCTTTTATATTTTAACCGGAACTTTGCTTACCTCAAAAGCGGGATTCTCCCCGAGTTCTCTGCCACGCTTAAATTTAAAGAGTAAAAATGTATTATATGTCAGCTGTCTTGAATTCAGTTTATTCTTATGTTTGTTTTCATCACCTGTAAAAAGTTTAATTGTCTATTTCGCGTTACAACGGCAAACAACAAACAAGAGAAAAAAAAACAAGATCAAGATCAAGATCAAGAACAAGAACAAGAACAAAAACAAGAACAAGAACAAGAACAAGAACAAGAACAAGAACAAGAACAAGAACAAGAACAAGAACAAGAACAAGAACAAGAACAAGAACAAGAACAAAAACGAGAACGAGAACGAGAACAAGAACGAAAACTAAAACAGGAACAGAAAAAGGAACAAGAGCAAGAGCAGGAGCAAGAACAAGAAGAAGAACAAGAAGAAGAACAAGAACAAGAAGAAGAACAAGAACAAGAACAAGAACAAGAACAAGAACAAGAACAAGAACAAGAACAAGAACAAGAACAAGAGCAAGGACAAGAACAAGAACAAGAAGGAGAACAAGAACAAGAGCAAGTACAAGAACAAGAACAAGAAGAAGAAGAAGAAGGAGAACAAGAACGAGAACAAGAACGAGAACAAGAACAAGAACAAGAACAGGAACAAAAACAGGAAAAGAAACAGGAACAGGAACAGGAACAACAAGAACAAGAACAAGAGCAAGAGCAAGAGCAAGAGCAAGACCAAGAACAATAACAAGGACAAGAACAACAAGAACAAGAACAAGAACAAGAACAAGAACAAGAACAAGAATAATAATACGAATTTCCCTTTCTTTTATATTTTAACCGGAACTTTGCTTACCTCAAAAGCGGGATTCTCCCTGAGTTCTCTGCCACGCTTAAATTTAAAGAGTAAAAATGTATTATATGTCAGCTGTCTTAAATTCAGTTTATTCTTAGGTTTGTTTTCATCATCTGTAAAAAGTTTAATTGTCTATTTCGCGTTACAACGGCAAACAACAAACAAGAGAAAAAAAACAAGATCAAGATCAAGAACAAGAACAAGAAGAAGAACAAGAACAAGAAGAAGAACAAGAACAAGAAGAAGAACAAGAACAAGAACAAGAACAAGAACAAGAACAAGAACAAGAACAAGAACAAGAACAAGAACAAGAACAAAAACGAGAACGAGAACGAGAACGAGAACGAGAACGAGAACGAGAACGAGAACGAGAACGAGAACGAGAACGAGAACGAGAACGAGAACAATAACAAAATCAAGAACAAGAACAAGAACAAGAACGAGAACAAGAACGAAAACTAAAACAGGAACAGAAAAAGGAACAAGAGCAGGAGCAAGAACAAGAAGAAGAACAAGAACAAGAACAAGAAGAAGAACAAGAACAAGAACTTGAACAAGAGCAAGGACAAGAACAAGAACAAGAACAAGAAGGAGAACAAGAACAAGAGCAAGTACAAGAACAAGAACAAGTACAAGAACAAGAAGAAGAAGAAGAAGGAGAACAAGAAGGAGAACAAGAACGAGAACAAGAACAAGAACAAGAACAAGAACAAAAACAGGAACAGGAACAGGAACAGGAACAACAAGAACAAGAACAAGAGCAAGAGCAAGAGCAAGAGCAAGAACAAGACCAAGACCAAGAACAAGAACAAGACCAAGAACAACAAGAACAAGAACAAGAACAAGAACAAGAATAATAATACGAATTTCCCTTTCTTTTATATTTTAACCGGAACTTTGCTTACCTCAAAAGCGGGATTCTCCCCCTGTTCTCTGCCACGCTTAAATTTAAAGAGTAAAAATGTATTATATGTCAGCTGTCTTAAATTCAGTTTATTCTTAGGTTTGTTTTCATCATCTGTAAAAAGTTTAATTGTCTATTTCGCGTTACAACGGCAAACAACAAACAAGAGAAAAAAAAACAAGATCAAGATCAAGATCAAGAACAAGAACAAGAACAAGAACAAGAACGAAAACAAAACAGGAACAGAAAAAGGAACAAGAACAAGAACAAGAGCTAGAGCAAGAACAAGCACAAGAACAAGAACGAGAACGAGAACAAGAACAAGAACAAGAACAAGAAGGAGAACAAGAACAAGAGCAAGTACAAGAACAAGAACAAGAAGAAGAAGGAGAACAAGAACAAGAACAAGAACAAGAACAAGAACAAGAACAAAAACAGGAGCAGAAACAGGAACAGGAACAGGAACAACAAGAACAAGAGCAAGAGCAAGAGAAAGAGCAAGAACAAGACCAAGAACAAGAACAAGACCAAGAACAAGAACAAGGACAAGAACAAGAAGAAGAAGAAGAAGAAGAACAAGAACAAGAACAAGAATAATAATACGAATTTCCCTTTCTTTTATATGTTAACCGGAACTCTGCTTACCTCAAAAGCGGGATTGTCCCCGAATTCTCTGCCACGCTTAAATTTAAAGTGTAAAAATGCATTATATGTCAGCTGTCTTAAATTCAGTTTATTCTTAGGTTTGTTTTCATCATCTGTAAAAAGTTTAATTGTCTATTTTGCGTTACAACGGCAAACAACAAACAAGAGAAAAAGAAACAAGATCAAGAACAAGAACAAGAACAAGAACAAGAACAAGAAAACAAAAACAAAAACAGGAACAGAAAAAGGAACAACAAGAACAAGAGCAAGAGCAAGAGCAAGAGCAAGAGCAGGAGCAAGAAGAAGAAGAAGAAGAAGAAGAAGAAGAAGAAGAAGAAGAAGAAGAAGAAGAAGAAGAAGAAGAAGAAGAAGAAGAAGAAGAAGAAGAAGAAGAAGAAGAAGAAGAAGAAGAAGAAGAAGAAGAACAAGAACGAGAGCGAGAACAAGAACAAGAACAAGACAAGAAGAAGATAAAGAAAAAAACAGGATCGGAAACAGGAACAGGAACAGGAAGAGACGAGGGAGAGAACAAAAACGAGAACAGGAACGAGAACGAGAACGAGAACGAGAACGAGAACGAGAACGAGAACTAGAACAAGAACAAAAACAAAAACAGGAACAGAAAAAGCAAGAACAAGAACAAGAACAAGAACAAGAACAAGAACATCAACAAACATGATGTCATACTTTTGGTTCTTTTCTTGTTTAATAAATAAGCTATTCGAATGTTTGTCCAACAATTTGAAAGATTTACCGGAACAAACTCCTGCATGTTCTTCATGATGTCTTCAAGGAACGATGGATGACTGAGGGCTACAGGGGCTGCCGATCCGGTGATGCTGTAGAGCAGTCCGGTGGCAATCACCGCCGTGATAAACGTCAGCAGGGACGCCATGACTCGTCTTGACTGGACCTGACAACACCAAAGATTCCTGTTGATTCTAACCAACGGCTTGATTCTACAGATTACTAGTTTTTCTCAAAATACCGACTGGACACCAATGAAACTGTTTACGGTACCAACTGCTTCTTCCAGCCTGTGAAATATTGACAAAATCAAGGAAATATCACTGCAGTCAAGACCCACCATTAGTTCCCCTCTACCCCTCCACGACCGTTTCGCAGCAGCTGGTCTTTAAATTAAAAACTGGAAATACGCCCCCTTTCCTGAGGTAACTACGTATTCGTTGGAAATACAGGTTTTGCATTCGGTTATTGTTATACCACTAACTGAAAAACTATAACTTGGTGTTATTAGACATGTTTTTAACAATATGAAATGTTTTTATGAACGGTTTTCGAATAGAAAATTTTCAAACAATTGGGTTTAAGGAAACTTTACATACGGTTGAGATTGAACATAAAATACGACTTTCGATCGGTTTCAAAGTCTCACGAACTAAAATGTAATTTGTCCACTGGAAAAAAACCTTCAATCATGAAGTTTAAGAATCATCTGCAATCATCTGAAAACATAGACTCAATGTCAGCTGTGATTTTTCAAAGATTGTGCGCCCTTTTTGATAATGTGTACTTATGAGTATCCTGATTAAATCGGTCATCATATAATCTAAATTGTAGTGTGTGGTTATCATACAGCAACCTCATCAGTCATAGTTAAAAATGATAATCAGAAAGGTAACAACAGGAAAAATCAAACCTGCAAGTAAATTAATGGGCTTTGAAGTTAAACAGTTTCTACAAATCGCTGAAAAGGGTTGACCTTAATATTTAAGTTGGATGCAATTCCCAAAGATCCATCTCATCTCCGATTTACGATTAGCTACCATGCCCCATGTACTCGTATATCAGGTCTGGTTCCACCCCTTACACACAGCCGTCCACGTTGAAGCCAAGAGGGGACGAGGACGCTCACACACATCATAATGGACCAACTGTGTAAGTTTTCCACTTAGCATTGTGGAATAACTGTCATGTTGAAAATATTGTCCTACAAACTGAATTAACTCTTGCAGCCCCTACAATTTATCAGAGATAGAATAAATATAATCTGTATCCAGCCTCGATCTGTTCATAATAAAATTGTTCTCATCCCACTGAACTCCCATGGTTAGGATACTTTGGATTTGAGTCAAGTCCCCTTCCTAGATTTGATGACCGGGGGAGGGGGGTGGTGGGGGCATCCATGATCGTGACGTTATTGCTTTATTTTGGTTGAGCTATCCATGAAAATTGCGTATTGATATGTCTATAAAATTTAATTTGCGATCCTTTTATATTTGCGGCCCGAAACTCTTAAAACCTGTGCTGCCATTAAGTAATAAAATGCGTACTTTCAGTACGGTAAGGCGTATGTGTCTTTTTTCAAATATTTTTTTCCAAATATTTATCTGAACATATAATTATCTTCTAGAAGGTGTTCCCACGCTATAAAATCATCGTCAGGCCCGTAGTAGTTAATCTAGACACCCACTCATGAAAGGTTGATAACCCTGTTCTTATCTGACCTATGGTAAGCCCCGCCTCTCACACCCCCCCCCCCCATCCCCAACCCCAATATAGACTTTGGATTGGTGGAAAAGCCATCCTACCTGTCAGGCCGCACATCAAAGAAGTACCAGCCTGGGATATGCTCCGCACCACCCACGCACCAAGTTTGTAATCACCTCCAATCCAATAGGTCTCTCATCACCTTGTGCTTGTTTACCCTGAAAGTAATGTATAACTTTTTGAGTGAAACTGTCACTTATTGCCAACGTGAAAATCGTATGGTTTTATTGACATCCAGTTTGAGATTTTATTTGTAAGTTGTGTTTTACCTTTTCAAATGTTAGTCTCAGATTTGTTGAATTAAGTGACTACATATATTGAGAATATTTTTACTTTTTACTTGTATATCTCTATGTATAATAAATACATTGAAATGATATGAGTCTGATTCAAGAGTGTCCCCCCAGTTAGTGACGTAGCAAGCTTCTTTTTCGTGGGGTGGGGGCAAGGGGGGGCTCATATATTTGTTAAAATTGCCTGATTATAGCAAATTTTCACGGTGTCGAGGTTGAGGGGAGGGAGGAGGGGGCAGTTGTTTCACAGGGGGCAACCTTTGCCTCCCTTGGCCACTCCACTGCTCCACCTTGACAAAGACGAAATTTGATGTTCTAGATGTCCTTTAAACGAATATTCAATGGGATTTCCATACACAGAGCTGTTAGAGAGTGAAAACAAGAGTTAGCTACGTCCGTATCTGTGGGATATAATATTGGGATGATGCCAGAGACCACAGAACGAGGCCACCCGAGAACTTCCGTGTGTGTGCGTGAACAATGGCCCAGCCAAGGTGCTGAACTGAAACGAAAAAAATACCGGTCCCCAAAAAGTCGGCAGCTTACTCGTCAAAAACTCAAAAAATAATGGTGCTACACTCTAAAAAATGCCGGGTCAGGTTGACCCGGATCTGGGTTCCAGGGTGCCAAAATATCAAGGATTTGGCACCCTGGGACCCAAATCTGGGTCAATCTGACCCGGCACTTTTTAGAGTGTAGAAAGATCTTGTTTTTAAAAGCAGTTAGCTCCAACGGTCCTGCATCCAAAAATTGAATTTTACTAGTCACCCAGCGTTATCTTTAGCCCCGAAACGATGAGTAAGCGGGGATGCTCCGAATGCCCTTCAAACGCATGTTCCATGAGATTTTTGACCACAGATGTCAGGGAGTGAAAACAAGACTTGAGCAACGTCCACATCTCCCTCAATATTGGCAATAATTTTGACCGTATAATGTTCATACCAAATCATCACGGCACGTAAGTTCAAACGCGCACGAGACGTGACGCGCGAGCGCGTGCAGTACTAGATACGCGTGTGCTGATGTTAAATCATAGAACTATAGCTCTATGGGTAAAATCCATAAATTGCACGCGCATTTAAACTGATTGCGCGTCTTATTTCTGGTATAAGTGATTCTATAGACCTTATGCACATGACGTCATTTGAGTAGGGCGCCCTCGCCTAGAGGTCAAAAGGAGGCTGTTCATTGGCCAAGCCTGTGCGCCGCGCGTACAAATCTGTGCGTTTCCATTGTTACATCATCGATTTACCTCTAAGATGGCGGCGTGATGACGTCAATGCATAAGGTCTATAACACGGAAAAGGAATGAAGCAGCGGTATGCAAATAGCCGTAACCCAGCCGTGCAATATTTCAAGTTTTCCATGGGATTGTACACAAACACGGATGCGCCCACGCAGCTTCAACGTACGAACAATGCTTGCACTCTAGTCAATACATATAGCTCTATTAAATAATACTGACTGGATATGACATGTCAAGTGCGTCTGTACACGATCGATGTTAAAAAGTGGAGGTCGGATATGGCAATTTTCCCCATCTTTTTTTACCCTGGGCACTAGCAACAATAACCGCTTAGAGGCTATATAGACGGTTTGTCTGGGCAAAAATGACTTCCAACAAATACCTTATTGAAACTAAAAAAAAACATTGTCTTGTCAAGATAAACTTCACTTACCTAAAGGGTCTGCCAGGCAAATTTATTTTTAATTACTGTCTAAACACACTTATGTAGGCTGGTCAGTCGGAAAATCATGACTCCTTAAAACCAGTGCACCTAAAGACGAGTGTTATCGTGAACGGCATGCCCAGCCAAGAGTCACGGCTTGGCGAACAGTTTCTCAGAGATCGCGAAGCTTTGACGTGGAATTTCTGTGCGAGTGATACAATTTAGGTTAAAGTTCAGACGCGATCGGGTTCTCGAAGGTTGCATATTTCTCTTTGTTTTCAAGATGTTAAGATACACTTCAATGAGGAGTGCTGAATAGGCATTGCGCCGGTTGAAAACCTTTTCAAGTATATGCAAATAGCACCCTTCAAAAGGAGCGATTTAGACATTCCTTAAAATTCCTTGTAGGTAAATTTGCTTAAAGGTTTGGTGAATTACTTAGTATTGATTATTTTACTTGACACCTTACAGTTAATGAACAATAATTCTGTTGAGGAAAATCATTTTGTGCCTTCCTGTATAATTTTACATGATTTATTTTCTTTAAAAATAGTAGTCTTCAGGAACACCCACAAAAATAGGTCACTTGCTGACATGGCTGGATTCCTTCTGTGACATCACATGCATTACATA
Source organism: Marthasterias glacialis (assembly GCA_911728455.2). Lineage (NCBI taxonomy): Eukaryota > Metazoa > Echinodermata > Asteroidea > Forcipulatida > Asteriidae > Marthasterias > Marthasterias glacialis. The sequence goes on along the minus strand of OU452221.1, from coordinate 22,233,421 downwards.
ATATATATTCATGAGTGAATTTTTGAAAAGAAAGAACACATATTTGTCATTCCTTTGGCAGACCCCGTCCAGAAACGATTGTCCTCTGGAATAGCTCATGAAGAAATTTTGTAATGATGATGTCACGGAAGGAATCCAGCCATGTCAGTAAGTGACATACTTTTGTGGGCGTTCCTGAAGACCATTACTTTTAAAGAAAATAAATCATGTAAAAATATCACAAAAAATATCCAACTGAATTATTGTATGATAATTATGAGGTGTAAATTAAAAACATCAATACTTAGTAATTCACCAAACCTTTAAGGTCATACGTATTATATAGCATGCAGTGCGACCTGATTAATAAATTCCCACCCCATTTGGGGTAAAGAGTTGTCAGCATACCCCCTCCCTACGCCCTCACGGCGTTGCTAAACACGACGTGCGCCACCAAACGCGGTAACTCAACATTAACTTAGGGTGCAAGAAGACTCATAAACGCAACATCAAATCCATTGTTTGTTTCATCTACAGCGTCACAGACTCTACGCTTACTTTTCCCCTTTGGGGCGTAATGCTACTACCCGTCCGGCGTAAAGACTACGTCGTATACAACGTAACTCTTAATGACGATAATAATAATAAGTAATATAATAGAAATTATACGAGTTAAAATTGACAAATGAGATCACATTTAGGGAGTTTTGTTTTTGTTCTTTTTAACGACGGTGGCCCATCCACCATGGCTGATCATTTGGTGCCCTCACAAAATAAATTCCATCAAATAATAATTCAAAAGATGAACTGACTTTGGCAGAAATTAAGGGGCACAAACAAAAATAAAATTAACCCGACTGCATTCGGACAAATATACATGCATGAGTAGTAAGCCTGTAACGGCGTTGAGCCATCCAAACGTAAAAAAAAAAATCAACATTCAATTCATTCTTTTATAAAACTGAAAAAGCGTGCAGTGGATGTTAAGCCGTCCCCCCTATAGCTTGTGGTATGTAAGCTCAAATAGAAAATTTCCTCCCTCAGTGCTACCATGAAGGAAAATGTACGCTTGTGTCAATAGCAATAATGTTGAACCACATCAGTCAGTTCCAAGTGTTTAGAATTCCTATTAGTTATGCAATATTGTGAAACTAAGTAATGTTGTGATCGCGACCCAGTTAGACAAACTGCTTTTTGTGTCTCATTGTCCCCGATCACTTCTGCGAATGGACTTTGAAATTCCTTCCAGTGATCGTTCGTGTAAAAGGACTGTTCGGCCGTTGATCACCAGATTCTAAGCTTCGGTTTGCAGTGATGGAGAGACTGACCGGCCAGCAGCCGTGAGTCCGAGAGATGTTCGCGCCGTCCGCTGACCAACATCTTCAGCAAGACCCCTCGCGAATTCACACGGACCGGACCGTGACGCATCAATCATCATCATAAACCCTGGCCTAGTTTCTCACCACTGGAGGTACCTCCCCTCAACTGTCTCCCTCTCGTTTCATTTTCTCACCACAATTATGTTTCTCTCGAGATGTGTTTATTTACCCCCCCCCCTTTCCGTCATTTGCATGTGTTTCATTGCTGACTATAATTATTATATGCATCGTATTATATTAAATGACCTTAATCTTTTTGTTCCTAAACTTGACTCCATTTACATTCATTTACGTTGTTAGTCTTTCCCATTAATGTTCAGTTATGCTGTTTCATTTTTGGTCTGACTTTGTAACACAAGGTTACACAAGGAACTCTTAACACGAGTGATAGGAAGATTGATTACCCGCTTGTATCTGTCAAAAGTAGAGTATGGACCATGTAATCTTTGCTTCAAGTTTTGAGATGTGCCCCCTTTCTTCATATCAAAAGTTGATAGAAATCAGGCAATGCAGTCTCCTAATAGAGTTAATGTTTTCTTCCCGATTGGACTGTGTTATACTAACTAATCATGCCTGCGGAAAGTCTAGGCTCTGTGACTCTCCTGTAAACATGTGATGTCACAGGTCACATTGTCTGTAACACTTCCTGGCGAGATCGGAACCGGATTTCATTTTTGCCGACCTTGTTCGATTATTACAAGAATTGTTGCCGAGTTCAAACCAGCGGGGACTTATAAAGTGAACGAGGGAGATATTGGGGAGGGGTATTGGGTGAGTGGGTATGCCATCATGTCCCTGTATGATTTCTATCATTAGTAGAATTACTTGATAAGCACTGTTGTGAAATACAAAAAGACAGATTCATCATTCAACCAAATTTTTATATTTTATACTTGTAAGGAATATTAATAAATGTGTGGAACACGGGCTGAAAACCCAGGTCATTCTTGGTAGTAATTGGTAGTAAGATGTTACAAACAATATTGTCTTTTTGTTTTGTTTTTTGTTTGTTTGTTAAAAAACGTCAGCCACCACTGATAATGTGTTGTAATTTTTAATAAGACAGTATGAACAACGAATAGAAAACAGAGTTTTTAATCACTGAGCTTTTCGATTGAAACTCATCGTTTACCCGTTATTTACAAATACTGCACTTTTCTTGATGTCCTTTGTGTACAGCGGCCAAACGTCCATCTACTCCAGCTTTAAAGCATGAACTCATTATGGAAATCACTCGTTCTCATTTCCCCCACCGTCACTCTGAAACAACTTTCTATATTTTCTAGAATTTTAAGTTTATATACATTGAAAGCTGTCACCTGAAGTGAAAAGTGTGAGGTGGGGTTGTTCGTCCCTCAACATTGGCCGTCACCTTTGGGCCAGCTCTCCCATGACCGCAACACGACCATGACCATCACAATGATACCTCATTCGGCGAAATCTTCAAGACGTCCAGCCGGATTTGTTCCCACTTGGCAGTGGGAACAAATCCGGCTTCCACTTTGGCAGTGGGAACAAATCCGGCCGTGACGTCTTGAAGATTTCGCCGAATGAGGTATCATTGTGATGATCATGGTCCTGTTGCGGTCATGGGAGAGCTGGCCCAAAGGTGACAGCCAATGTTGAGAGAAGAACAACCCCACCTCACACTGGAATCTTATTATATTACATTTTTAATAAGTCTCGGGGGTATTCTCTAATCCTGTTTGGCTCGAGAAGTTGTTGTAAAAACCTTCTATAAAAGAGAAACATTCTTTCAATGAAATTTTAATTTTAATTGAGAGTTTCAATCTCGCGTCATCTAATGCGCAACGTCTTGCTATAGGAAAGTCAACTTCTTTCAAGTCCTGAGTACTCCCGATCAGTTATTTATAGGTATGTATAGAACAGCTTACATTAGACCCATATTACAAACTCAATCTGGGAAAATCGTCTTAGTTTTGCACGAAGTGACACATTGCTCGAAATATAATTTGTATGAATATAATATATTTAGAAGGTATTCGCTGATACCTTTCTTTCTGCCAAGTAATAAGTCTTGAAATATTTTAGTTGCTTAGTTACAGTAGTGTCACTAGGCTCAAATTGGTTGAAACTGGATTTTTTCGTTTTTTTTTTTTGTTTTTTTTTAGTTCTCACGTAGTAACCGAATGGCCGGACAGAGCGCGCCTCGTTGGTGTTCCACAAAATGACACAATTTCCTTTACTATTATAATTATTACACACGGAATACGTCCCTTAAAACCGCGTATATTGAAAGTTTCTGTGTTCACGTATTGACTTTTGTATGATATAAGTATGTAAGCCCGTTGATATATTGTTTCCCTAAACAAACAAAAAATACAGTTACGTATCCTTTGAGATTCCAGCTTTCCAAACAAAAGTAAATAATTTTGATTTTAAGCCGTGAAATGAAATCGAACCTGCGATTTTAAAACGTAACCACACGTAAATTCGCAAAATCTCGAAACTAGCCGTTTTACCACTGTGTCGTGTAATGTGTCACTTTGGGAAAACTGCGACGAAATGTTTGCCATTCATTTCTAATCCATAAAAACACATTTCAAATTAGTACATTTGTTTTCTACATTTAAGTATTCAAGCCTGTTTTCCTTGAAAACTAAGGCCGTTATCTAGGTCAGCGAGTCCTCTGCCGGTATGAGTGAAAACATAAATGTGTTTTCATTCCGTGTCGTGGAGTTTTAGTTTGCTGTGAACTAATCCGATTCATGCTAATCTTAAGTGTAAATCTTAATCACATAAACATCTTTCAACGAAAAAACATCGGTCAAAAAGCGACATTTCAAGGATTTGCCCCATGACAGAAGAACACCTGTGAATTCAGGCAATAAATAAAACCTACATTAGAATAAGATACAAATAATACACAATGTTATTATTAATATTCGTGAAGTTGTTCTGCTGCTGTGATTTTGATGCACTTATATTGCCATCATTTGCTGTAGCAGTTTTTGCAACATCAACCCACCAAATCAGGATTTAACCTTATTGAAATAGACAAACACCTGTTGAGCAGACGGCGACCATAGGCCACATTGCACATTCATACATCAATATTTACTTTTGGTGTTGGGTTTTAAACAATACAGTTTTGAAAGCTGATTTAGTCACAATCATTGCAAGGGATTTTAGTCAACACGTGTTTTATCTGTTTATCAATCTCGGGTTGGTTTTCTGAGAGAGTCCGAAGGTACTGGTACACAAATAGTTCGGGGTAAAACCAAACAGGTTGTGTTAAAATTGCCTCTCTCTTTTCAGCATACTGTCACATTGATGTTAACTGACAGATTGGATCATGTATCATAGATGCATCGGTGCCGCTTGCGTTTTGACAGCGGCTTTGGTTTGTCTTTCTTATCCGACTGCCTCGGCACCGTATCATCTCGCCCTCCTGGATGAGCAAGAGTACCTCGAGTTTGATGATTTGATCACCTTGGATCAAAACTTAAAGGTATACCGGGCCTACCACTTTTTCAAAAGATTAACATCATTTTCCATCCTCTGATTCCCACTCCAGGCAACCAACCTTCTGTGCAATTTCTTTTTAAATCAAGTTTGGTGGTTGTGTTTGTTTTAAGAGGACATCGATTTTTTCTTCTTATTGATTTGAGGGATTTTGCTCACGATTTTGATTAAACATTGGTAATTGGTAGGGGGGTGTTCCTCGAAACGGTAAACATCCAAATGTTCACATACTCTAACACACTCTTCCCCTCTTGTACAGAAGTCCCCCCCCACCCCCGTGAAATCATCCAGAGCGTTGTTTACTCCCCAAAGCACCACAAGTCAATTGATTACAGAGTGAAGCATTGAACGTGAAGGTTAGGAGTGCGAAATTCGGGTCACTAACACTGGCATCAAGCCAGGCCTGCACTGTCTGTTGACGTTGGTGCGTGATGTTATATTAATAAGTATGCCCAAGTGTATAAGCAGTTACATTCTGACAAATAAATCTTCGCTCGTCAAAAATATATATATATTGAAGAGAGTAGAATAAAACACATGTTGGGTTGGGGGGGGGGGGGGGTTGTTCAAGTTGGGGTTGGGGTGGTGTGGTGGGTGACGTGTGATGCAGTCAAATAACCACGACCACAGCGTTGAATAAGGGGAAAACGATTTCAACAAGAGGTTCTCAGTCTCCTTCGTCCGTATTATAGCCAATTTTGATAAGGTGATATAAATTTTGGAAAATTCTAACAAAATGACCTAAAAATGTACGTCAATGTGCTCGATGTCACGTCGGATGAGATGCCTTTCACTATGTACCGCAATAATGGCGACCCCGCCCGGCATCCGATTGTTCATAGATTTACTAACTGATCTTGAAAAACATCATTTATTTGTAAAAATATTTTTCCCCCATTTTGTTAAAAGATAACTAAGGACTCCAAATTGTCAGTGAAAGAATCACATGCATTATTGTGATCATTAGTGTTATTATTGTTAACGTGTATTTTTATGTACAGCGTGACGAACGAGCTGCAGGCAGTGGAAGTGGAAGTGGAAGTGGAAGTGGAGGTGGAAGTGGAGGTGGGATTAGTTACGGATTGAACCCACCCAGTAAGAAACCCCACATCAGTAGAACTTCCCTCCCTGAATTTACAAATACAGACACGGTGAGATTGGATTTACTTACAAATTGTTGGGTTTTGTTTTCAAAATATTTTGCAATATTTTACTCATCTATTTTTTTTATTTAGTGTTTCTTTTGTCGGATAGTCTGTGCGATTGTCCTTTATCGTGTACTTGTGTGAAGTTAGGCTAATTCTTACTCGTTACTGTTTTTTTGTGGTGAAGATACAGATTGTTGGTAGTTGCTCAGATGTTTCTTTGAAATTTGAAAACTCCCTGTATTAATTAATACGTCTACGCTTGAACTAATTATATAGTAGAGGTTAGGACACTGATCGAGAAAATGGCACCCTCCCTGCCCCCTATGTTACTCATTAATTTGCTAAAATGAATTTGTTTAATAATTATGCAAACCTTCAGCTATCACTGGGAGACTTTTGAGACGCTGGCTGCAGCTGACACAACGGACCTTTTTGACAATTCTGAGCATGCGTGCACTTGCTCAGTATTACACGCGTAGTTCCGATCATGCGTACTACATGAGAACTGTGAAAATGTACCGTCCAAAAGTCTTCCATTGTCTATCAGGAGATAACAACTTTTATGTACGTTACAGTTACAAACCAGCAAACCAGTTCAGCTAATCCGTATAAACCGTCTTCACGTGACATCATCAGTCACGGCTCGATTCGCCAAGACCGTGGTCACGAGTCACGTGGTCAACCCAGCCAATCAGAGTCATGAGGTCAACTTCTACACGGAGCTCCCCGCAGAGGCTTTCATATCGGGATTCTTAATGTGAGTTGCAACATTTTTGCATCTCTAATACAAAAGTTTCAAGGTCACCTTTAATATCATAACAAAAGTCAGTATGAAGCACTTGCAATAACGTTGAATAAAATGGAATTAGGTGAAATTGGTTGAAACAAGTTTGTTTTCTTTCCTTGCAGTGAAACGGGTGGTAAAGTGTACCATTCCACTGTGGATGAGAAAGAAAAAGCACAAAAAGCGTACGACGATGCTAAAAGCCGTGGCCAGACTGCGGGCCAAGTCAAACAAACGTGAGTATAACTAAGGGGAGGGGGGCATTGAAGCATATAACCCCATTGATGCCAGAACCCCCACCCCTATCAGGTTCTCTAATTCGAAATCTTGACATTTTAGATTAACAGATATGTAGTAACTTCAATGTTTTTAAAACTACTTGTATATTTACACGCAGACAATGTATTTGGGTTTACCTCAACGTCAGATTATCTCACAAAAAGAGTAATCCAACAAAGCGCTGAAAACGGAAACTACTGTTTTACTTTTAAATTGCCAGAAGTGCCCCTTAAAAAAAATAATGAAATGATGTACCCCCTTGTACCCCTTCCCTAAATTGTTGCCCTAGTTTCGTTGCTGGTGATTTTATAGGGGCCTTTTCCAAACCTAAGCTTGGGTTCCGGGTTCGGCTTGCGCACCGTCATCATTTTTGGAGCAGTGTGCCTTTTGCACGGTGCTTCAACATCAAATGGAGCAAGGAGCCAGAGTCAAAGTCTCAGTCAAGGTTTCGAAAAATCCCTTAGATTATTATTGTGATGAAGTGCGCCCTCTGCAGGAGAGAACACGAGGGTCCCGTTCGTTCCGCAGTGTTTTAATATCTTTTAATTCACTGATCATCAATTTAACATATACCAACATTCAGTTCCAGTCACGTAATAATGCTTGCACATGTCAGTAATACTTTTGTTGCAAAACAAATCGACCACTTGAGTTGTGGGCTGTACCGCCTTACTAACGCTTACTAATACTGTCCTCTCATGTTATAGATCGGACAAGAAGAATGACTTTACTATATCGATCAACGTTGAAGGTGGAGGCACACTGTCATTTAATCTGACCTATGAAGAGCTTCTTAAACGAAAAGACGGTTATTTTGAGAACCCGATCTTCATCTCACCTGGCCAGGTACAAAATGTTTTTGTTCAAGTTGTACACCTTATATAAGTCACGAACTTATTCGGACATCTTTCCAGTAACATGCGGTCCCCATGTGCATTGCTAGCTTTAACGGGTGAGAAAAACACAACCTCGAACTTTAACGTCCAATTACTCGAGAGACTTCCGCATTATGTTGTTGCTTCTTGATGACGATATTTAGGACACTACACAAACGCTCTTCTGTTAATCTCTCTCTATTTTGTTTGTAGTCCAACGTTATCAAAATTCCAGGAACTTTTTCTACAGCACTTTTCTAGTTCGGCTGTCTACAGAAACGCATATACCGTATAATGGTGAAAAGATAACACCAAACTGTTCACTAAGCACTAGTCAAACACATTGCTCATTTTTGAACCAAAACGAGTAAAAAAAATGGCGTCTGATTAGTTTATTTTTCGTTTTGAAAAAATGTATGGTTATTGTTTGTACCCCCTGCACATTTCAGCTGGTTGAGCATCTCAGGGTAGACGTTCACATCAACGAACCTCAGGGCCTCGACGAAAATAAGTTGGATTACTTTTTGGAGATGCCCAAATCGGCAGGTGGTAACAAAGAGGTAGTGCGCCCTCTTTGGGCAGAGATGAAACAACTTCGCCGTGACCGTATCCACGTGCAGTTTCATCCAGACACCGAGCAGCAAGAGCTTGTTTCCACTGAGGGCATTCTGGGTAAATTCGTAGTGAGATATGACGTCATTCACGGACAAAACGCTGGAAAAATTGAGGTGTGTACTTCGATTTAGAGAATGCTAAAAACAAAGTATTACTCATTAGCTTTTAACTGAAAGACTTCCTCAAAAAAGAATTCATTATAATAACGTATGTATTGCCCAACTTATATTATAAGATTAAAAATAATTGACCCATGATATTTTCATGTGCAGATTGTCAACGGCTATTTTGTGCATCACTTTTCCCCGGAAGGCTTTTTGCCCATGCCTAAGAACGTCGTGTTCGTCCTTGACATAAGTGGGTCCATGAGTGGCTTTAAAGAACAACAAATGAAGGAAGCCATGGCAACCATTCTATCTGACTTACGAGAAAAAGACAACTTTGGGATTGTCTTCTTCGAATCGGAAACGAGAGCCTGGAAGAATCAACTAGTACCAGCACACAAATCAAAAATTGAAGACGCAAAATTTGCAGTCAACGAGATAAGTTCTGGTGGAGGTTCGTATTGTAATTGCATACCTAGGCGTATGGGGACTATTTGGGTAAGAGGGAAGGGGGTTGATAGTGCCCCTGCCCCCGGCTCTAACGCCTATGTGTAGTTGTCCTTTGATTATTTTCTAAGTTAATCCGAGCTTTGCGTGATGCCTCATTTCGCTAAGAGCCTCCGATAAGGCAACCTGGGCCCAATTTCATAGAGCTGCTTAAGTAGAAAATGTTGCTTGACACAACTGTGCTAAGCGCAATTTAATAGGAAACCCGTCACAAATTGTACATGTTTAATGGTATTTTGGATTGTAACCTTTTTTTAGTAACCAAAAGCGTTTTGTGATTAGCTAACTTTTTGTGCTTAAGCAGATCTATGAAATTGTAGCCAGACTGATAGCGCTCTACAAAATGCCTGATGATTGATTGGAGTTAAAATGCGAGGAGTAATATTATGATTACACCCATATTATCCAAGACATCTTAACAAAAACTAGCATCGTGTACGTCAAAGAACACTTCCAATGCGGCAGCTTGTAGAGACTCCAGCCAGGAGAGACGCATAGGTGGCAGCAGACACACCTGCTCACTTCCTGTTGTTTTCGTAGCTCTGATCAATGATAAACTTTTTGACGGAAAACACAAAGTATACACATTTTCTACATATCAAAGCATTGTTTTATTGTTTTAAGTTAAAGGATAAATGTATCCCATTAATTAGTTATGATACTCATTTTTATGATACTCAAGGACCCCCCCCCCAAAAAAAAAAAACAAAAAAAAACAACAAAAAACAAAAACAAAAACAAAAACAAACAAACAAACAAACAAACAAACAAACAAACTTTGGTCTGTGTTTGTAAACAAAATAAAGTCGATTATTTGAAACCCTTTGAGTAAGCAATAAAAAAGTTTACACGACTGTACGGAGCCCGTAATGGGACACTGTTGAAAAACATGTTTTTTCTCCATTCAGCAAAGGGTAGAGTCAGTGCAAACGAACGAACAAGACGTCCAACGAATTACCAGTTTGTGTTACCATGGTCATTTCGGATCCAGTACTTTATTTACTTTAATTTGAATATGTATTATCGTTATCGTTTTGTTATTAATTTGTTTTTTTATTGAAATGTTTCGAACTTTATTAACCCCAGGTACTAATCTTCACGGAGGGATAATGGACTCTATACGCTTACTAGAAGACGCTGAGAAAAACGAAATATCAAGCGCAGGTACGTTCTCCCTCATCATCATGCTGACTGACGGCCAGCCCTCATCCGGCGTGACGGACATCGAAGAAATCAAGACTAGTATCCGTGGGAGGTTGAACGGGAGATATTCTCTGTTCTGTCTCGGTTTTGGGGGCAACGTGAACTACCCGTTTCTCGAGCAGCTCTCCCTGCAGAATCGCGGTCTCGCCCGGAAGATCTACATAGACGCCGACGCGGGGCTGCAACTCGTGGGGTTCTACAACGAGGTAGCCACCCCACTGTTGTCAAACATTGAGATCACGTACGGGGACAACTTAGTCGACAAAAACAGCATCTCTCAAACGTTGTTCCCTTCCTACTTCAGCGGGACCGAGTTGGTGGTGGCAGGCAAGTTGGTTGTTGGCGAGGACCTACCGAATACTTTGACATGCGTGGTGACTGCGAATACGGAGGATGCGCAGATCCAGCTTCACCTGGAAACTAACGTTACGGTTGGTACATTGTACACGAGTTTCTTCTCCAATTAATTCTTTCATTTCGGTCATTTTAATTATTATAATATCTTTACAAGATTTAGTCGAGTGTTTATTTTATTTTATAATATAGTTTGTAACATTTAGTAGTAGTGGGACAATGTTAACTGTCATTCTCGTGAACAAAGGGATAGGCCCCCATCAACTGAACATGTAAAATATTAAAAGATTCTTGACTTGAGAAGGCTGACAAGGAACAGACATTTGTCAACAGTGCCAATGGTTTTATATTACATTTGGACCATATGGGATGTTACCGTTTTATTCATCTAATTCGTAATTATTGAGTTAAAGCTGTTTATTATTTCGTCTACTGGAAGTTTAGGCTCTTTTGCTTTTTTTTATGTCATGAAAATATGCTTTAAAATAAAGCCTCAATGTTAATTAAATTTGATAGAATGAGAGCGAATCAACGCTCAGCCCACACGCCGTGGACGACTTCGCTCAGAGACTATGGGCCTTCCTGACCATCAAGGAACTATTGAGCAAGCGCGTTGCAGCCGACGGAAGCACCGAAAAGGCCTCGCTGAAGGCGAGGGCGCTATACCTTTCTCTCAAATACCACTTCGTCACGCCACTGACGTCACTGGTGGTGGTGAAACCGGATGAGGTTGCTGTAGATGATGTCGAGCTCCTTCCACCTATTGTAGCTCATGAGACAAGCAGTAAGTTTTCCAATATACCCATGTTTAAGACCATAATTATAGACTTAACTATTAATTCATCTCTCTTTGTACGATCGTTGATAAGGAGAAATACAGATACTGGTCAACCGAATAATTTAATTTTTCTTTTCAAGGTTCAGCAAAATGCAACTAGTATGCAGTTACATAGGTGGTGACTTGGCATGGAAGTTTGCAAAGCTATCGTTTTATTTTACACAACAAAGACAAGAGAAGTGTTGTTTGCATAGAGTACGAAAACAGTTTAGCACAGTTTTCTTATAAGTGGTACCATTGTAATCCAACCTTCAACCATTGGTCTCCATGGTGTTATAATATGGACATGTTTTATAAACAACCCGTGACGAACACATACATTGAAGTGCGGAAGTCAACTTACTAATTTTTTTTTTTTTCTGAACAGGTCACACAATCTCGGTGGCATCGGTACCATTAGGAAGACAATACGTGGCCAAGGCGCGTAAGTGTAAAACAAAACTCCAAATATTTTGAAACCAAACTCTGAACAAAACGCAATCCAACAAAAAAATGTATTTCTGTAATTTAGTTTTTCTTCTGTCTGTTTATAATATTGATCAAATATGTATCCTTGATTAGGCATTTACAAGAGACGGGGCAGCTCCACATAAAGAAAAAAAATAGATAAGAAATAAAAAACAAAAAATACAAAACAGCAATGTGTGATAAAGCATTTTATACTCGGTGCTTCATATTGACATGTAGAAAACTGTACCAGATCGACCTATGGGAAGACGCAAGTTTGCATACAGAGACAAAAATGCTGCATGCCTGGATTTCGATCCTCTACAAGTAGCCTACTTTAGGCTACACAGACACTGCTGTACGCGCCATTCTCTGGGCTTATTGTCTATGGTTGTAAATTCTGCATATAAACCAGTGGCGTAACTAAGGGGGGCACGAAGGGGGGGGGGGCACGACCCCACCCCCAACTGATGTCTGTGACCCCCCCCCCCCCCCCATCCCCCGTGCACCCCATTTTAAATCTGGACTTTTGAGATTAAAAATTACCAGAATGATTTCAATAAGTAATTTCAATGTTTTTTTCAAACTATTTTGTACTATTTACACGCAGAATGTATTTTTTTTTTTACCTCAACGCGTCAGAAGAACGCCGAAAGGGGGCTCGTTTAGGAATTACAAACGGAAAATACCGTTTTAATTGGCCAAAAGTGCTCCCCACGAAATATGGTGTGCCCCCCGCCTTTCGCACCCCTAAAACTTTACCCAAGTTACGGTGCTGTGCGTAGCACGATTAACAAGGCCCCATTAGAATTCAGGTCATCCCGATGGTCCTTCTATTGCTTTGATTAATACGAATGAATGACAAATCATTCATTATATCGACACAAATTAACTCTTTGCCTCCTGGTTATTGTAATCTCAAACAGCACATTCCGGCCGATTGGGATCTGTCGGACCAGTGGGACCTATCGGACAACCGGGACCTATCGGACCAGTGGGACCTATCGGACAACCGGGACCTGTCAGACCAGTGGGACCTATTGGACAACCGGGACCTGTCGGACAACCGGGACCTGTCGGACCCATCGGACCAGTCGGACCACCCCAATTCGGTAAGTTCCCTACGACACATTAGCCGTTTCTCTACAATACTGTTTTTACAAAGATAGAACCATACCCAAAAAGCCACAATTTCAAAAACGAGTATCTAAAGCACATAATAACTTAAAACTGACCATCCAGTATGTAAATTGTTATAGAGTCTTTAGTTGGTTCGTGTTTGTAAAAGTTGTCTGACAGGCCACGTACTTTTCTGTGTGGAGCATCCACAGCAGACAACAATTGTTTTGTTATACCATGGTATTAGATTGCAGGATAGTTAAAAAGGTCCTTACCGACATAGTTTGCAGACGACAATAATTCAACAAAAATGCGGAGGTGGCGGCAGCAGGCGATCGATTACAAATGTTTTACCAACCAAAATTTATCAACTGGTCCCTATCGCGAGCATCATATCGAAAGTACAGTAGCGTGCATAGCACCAGTGGTTGCATAGTAACCTCTTTCTCATGTAGTACCGCTAATCTGGTTGCACAGATCAATGGGGAGGATGAAATAATGTTCTGAGAACGATCTAGGTAATGGGAGCGGGCGACATGACCTACCTCTTTCTCGGGTGTATTGCTAACTTCAATACACATATCAATGGGGACGATGAAATGAATTTTCTGAGGACGATCTAGTTAATGGACCCCGACAACATCGCTTTTTGGGGAAGACATGACATTTTGTATTATGTCACGTGATTGGTTCTCGACCAATAAAAATTCATAATCTAATACCATGGTATAACAAAATTGTTTTGACATGTCTTTGGGTTGGTTTTGATTGAACAAAATATAGTCAAACAAGTCCAAATCGGTTGTCGGACACAATGTGGTCAATGTAGGACATACAAATCTGAAAAATTGTTTTTAAGTTTGGCATATTGTTGAATTACCACACACAGACATCAGTGTAGACAGTGATCCCCATTTCATGGTGCACGACACGCGTGGCAATGTTACCGTCTGCTTCGACATTATGGGCACCCCTGGTGACGTCATTAGTCTGATTCACGATCCCATATCAGGTGAGTACATTCCCACAATGTTAATGCAAGATTTTACCAATATGCAAGCCGTCTTTGTTCAGGTAATGAATTTCGAATATGCAGTCGAAATATTAAATTCGAATTTGATAGCGAAGTGACACAATAGACCACACAGTGGTAAAACCATGTTTCGAGCCATTGTGAGTTTTTGTTGGTTACGTTTTAAAATCGCAGTTTCGATTATAATTCATGGTCAAAATTTTTTTTTTTTTTACTTTGTTAGAAAGCTTAAATCTCAAAGGATACGTAATTGTATATTTTTGTTTGCTAAGGTGAAAAAATTGTCAACGACTTACATACTTATAAACAAAAACGTCACTTCGTGAAAACGAAAAAGTTCAATATACACGGTTTTCGAGTTTTCACAAAGTGACGTATTCCGTGTGTAATAGTATAGGGAATGGTGTCACTTCGTGGAACACACACAACGCGCGCTCTGTGTGGCATTCTCCATTCAGTCACTTCATGAACAAAAAAACCCCCCATACAAACCACGTTGTGTCACATGCACTAACACATAGACAACGAAAAATTCCAGTTTCAACCAATTTTAACTTAGTGACACTACTTCAACTAAGCAACCAAGATGTTTCAAGACTTGTTACTTGGCAGAAAGAAAGGTATCAGTGAATACCTTCTGAAAATTAACATCCGTAAAATCTGTAAAAAAAAAAAAAAAAAAAAAAATCGAGCATTTTCTCTACCAAGGCTAACGGAGGCTCTATTTTGAGCCACGCTCACCCGATAGAGGTTAGATGGTGCAACTCAACTTCTGAAACCTCTCTCCATATTATTTTACTTCTTTCTTCCTTCTTGGATAATTATTATTGAATAATATTATTTTACAGGAGTTGATATCAATGGTCGTGTGGCAAGCGCTTATCGTGATTATGACTTGTCGACAGTGCCGACCCCAACAATCTTCGACACTCTGACGATGTCTCTTGTGGGCCATCAAATTCTCATCACTGCAGATATTGTGAACATTGGGTTGACGTCCATGAGGTGGGAGTCCGACTGGGACGTGAGTCTGGACGGTGAAGTGTACATTGGCGCAAGAGACCAAACATATCTGACCATCCAGTTGGGAAAAGACATAACGCTGGTTGTCTACCGTCATGATGTAGCGCGCCACCACGTGCACAAAGTTGACTACTTTGGCCTGTACATTGAAAACGGGGAAGGCTTTTCACATCAAGTCCACGGTATCATTGGTAAGCCCTCAATCACTGAAATGTCACAGTTTATCCCACAATATAATTCATTTGGTAAAATACCCTTTTTCTGAAAATAGTATTGCTCATCAAAGGCTTCAGTTTTTCGTCCACGTAGTAAAAGAATAGACTGTGTGCAAGTGTTTTCAAACTGCGGGGGCATTTAAGCGCGATTTATTTTCATTCACCCTTAAAGCCCCAACTCAACATTGGTTAAAAAAAAAATGTTCCACGATTTACGATTTACATATACTTCACATGGTAAAAAGACAATGATGGTAGAAAACATTCCTTGGAACGTTATAATTTTAAGATAAAAATTGAAAAAAGATCCAAAATTAGTTTTCTTCTCATTGAGACGAAAACTCCGCCTATAGGAATGCGTATTAAAATGCTGAATGCATTTTCACCGGTTTCTCGCAAACGAAACAACGAAATGAGCTGACATTTTCACAGCTTGGTTTAATTACAAACATCTTGATTTATGCAAAGACTGGAAGCATTTGCAGTCAGTTTGCTAATGTTGAGCTGGGGCTAGCAGCAATGCACATACATGACGGCCCCAAGGTTTTCAAATAAAATTTCAAATACCCGCGAGACTATTTTTTTTTTTTTATGCACTGATTTTTATCAGTCATCGATCTCTTTCATTCATCTCAATGCTCTATTCTTTGTAGAGCAGTTAATGAAATTCAATTCTCTAATATTTCTGTATGGTCATTAAAAGGCGCTGTGTGTGTGTGTGAGTATTTTGTTTTTGTCCAAGAAACAGAGCAACTATTTCACCAGACGCCAACAAAAGTTAAAGTATTGGGGCTAGTTAATTCCAAAACAAATCCGTACCATCCTGTTGAAGGCTAATTTATATCCGTGAATCAATATATCGACATCATTTTACCTTGACAGGCCAATTCGAACGCAGAAAGATCCGTCTGGAGAGGCAGTCAGTGACTGTAGATGGAGACTATCAAGTCAAAGGTTACATCAAGGCAAACGACGGGCTCGTCATTGAAGCTGTCCAATCAGAGAGGAGGAATCTTTTGACGGACAGAATCTTGACGTGCTGGTACGTGGATAACAACGCTTACGGACTAATTGATGGGAATTTGATTGACTATGTGGTTAATAAGTAGGAAATGCCCCGCCATCTTCTTTTGGCCGAAGGTACAAGCCAACCGCTGAGTACATGACATAATACTTCGTCTGGATGCCCGTTTACGGATTCCTACTTCGGCAACTGTAACTATAAACATTGCAGTTCAAATTCAAGCCCATGTGTCCCAACATGGGCTGGTTAATTGTCCAATTGTACGCGTTTAGTGAATATAATCTATGTGCAATCTACTACAATGAGCAACATTATGACGTCCTGCATAAATCGTCTGCCTTATAGCCCTAGCCTTTTGTTTACAGTTTCGCCATTGCTGTATGAAATATGTTTTCGATCCACCAGATCTAATAATCTCCAAGAAATTGCATGCAACAAAGACTTAAAGTACATTTTTTTCTTCGTAAAAAAATGTCCTAACAAATAAGAGTAGAGCAAATAATTCGCTATTTCAGAGTATTTCAGAATTAATTCTTATGCTACACGCTTTTATTTTGCTTGTAATGAATTTGAAATGACAAAGATCAATATATAATTTTTTGAATGAAGTTCTTAAACTAAGTTGTTAAATTTCGGCAAATCCTTGCCGCCCTGTTCTGATTACTTCGTGTTCCCAGTTACCCTAGTATCGCAAGAATTTGTGTCCACCATTTCAAAAGTCTGAATCCCATAATGCTCCACTTTGTCTGAAAGTGATCACGAGCACACCCACCGAGCTTGCTACTGATGCAAACAAATTGAGGTAGAGCAATAATGGAACACATAAACACAAAATAATAATAATTGAAAACTGTAAAACGATACAGATGTAAGCTTTAGGCTTACACAACAACGTCGGGAGAGATTGGAAATTAATTTCATCTTGAAAAGATCAATGATGTTTCATTACTTAAAATACTATTTTTTTTATTAATGATGATGGAGGAGATAACCAATGATAAGATTAATATTGATGTATTTCCTCATCTAATATTCGATGAAGTCTTATGTAGATTTTGAAACGTCTTTTGTAATTAGTCTTATGTCATTGAAATAAAATACTGTCTTAAGCCAAAACCTCTCTATCCTCTGTTTTCCACTCTACTTATTTTTTTTCTGAATGAACTCCAAAAAGGGGGAGGCATCACGTAAAGCGACTGTCTGCGGTCCCAATTCGTTGAGTGTAATGACTGAATGCTGAACCCTGAAATGACCGTCCGTGTTTCCATGTTCATGAGATACATTATCGCAGAAAACAACATTAATTGTAGGTGTCATGAAAAAACGACGTCTTTCCTATTTGCTGCTTCTGGTTTCCATGCTACATTGTCATGAAAATCAGGTACTCAGATAATATAATTGAAACGGTTTTGTTCCTGACACAAATCCGTACCACCCCGTATAACATCTGAGATCCACAGGGTGTGATGTTGCTGTACATAATGGTTTCAAGTGTTGAGCAAAATATACCCAGATAACCATAGAGATTGATTTCAATTGAGCAAAGTTTGAACAACCCCTCCCTTTTTTACTATTAGGAAAACCTATGAACCTAAAACAATGCAGTAGGTACTTCATATACCATTTTGTTTTTCTTTATCATGGGTATAGGCTTTATATATATATTTTTTAAATATTAACAAAATAGCAATTTTAAGAGATGACATAGGTCAAGTGGTAAGAAATGGCAATGGTGTTTTTCAAGTTCCTTTGTTTGCTGGGTATATTGTTTACTGAATTCACTGACATAAAACAAAAATTATTACACGCTGTTGAAAAAAAAATTGTCAAAAAAACATAATAATATATAGTATATATAAATAAAATATAACAATAATAAAAAATAATAATAATAAAATACAGAGATGTATGGTTTGAAACAAGAAAATATAACGACCCTCTTGATCCCCGAAGCTTTTTGTACTAATCCATTTAAGATCTTTTTGTTGTGGAGTTTTGTAGAAGTCAAAGTACCCTTGTTGGTTTACGTTTTTTTATGTAATGAAAGCGTCACAAGTACCCGACAACCTCTTACTCATATAAACACAAGCCATTAAAAAAAATCTAATTAATTGCTTCAATGACACTCTAACAGTATTCCAATCTCTTCAAAGCTGTTACGTGTACACTTTTATTGCCCCTCAAGAGATGAAATCAACGATTTGAAACGCAGGGTCTTCCTCACAAGAAATCAAAAGAAAAGTAACTTGACTGAGCGACCTCCACCGTCAGCCCCGAAGCAATGCACTCTTGTTCATACCGAAAAGACATTTTAGCGGTGAACGTCAAGGATTTTACTTTAAAAAGTGTAATGGAACTACATCAAAAACTTAGTCTTGTTATATTAAAGGGGTTTCCTTCATCAATGATTTTTTGAAGAGTCAATGTATACCTTGATTTTATTTGTTTGGAAATTGAATACAGGTGGTCAAGTTTAAATGAAAACAACAAAAAACCATGTATATGTGGATTTTGTGCTTGCTCATTAACGTACTTATTTTGATTGCTGCAATCGATATAACGAAAGATATTTGGGGAGTCGTCAAATTGTGTTTTTTTCTCGATTCAAACAATATTTCAGACGGAAATATCTCTGTTGAGATCTGTTCTGACTTGTTATGAGTTGGTTTTCAGGTTGAAACTATAAACGTAAAGTTTGATAAAATTGTACCAATCCAGTACTTGGTGTATTTTGTTGTGATGATTGTTAGTCCACCATCGGTCAACAGAGAAACAAAATGTGTAACAGACGTTGGTCAGCTCGTTGATGACTTCGACCTGTTAAGTATTGGGTTACGATTGAGATTTTTGACTTCATAATAATAACTGCCGCATCGAACACTAAAATTAAATAAAAACGTCGCCACCACGGCGATCATCGATTGAAAGTCATATTCACTTCGTGTTTTCTTTTGAGATTAAAATACTTCAAATCAACTTAGAATTATTCGGGAATTACAGTTGTCCATGTTATCATATTTCTAGAGGGATAAGAGAATGTGTGTGAGCGTGTTCTCAATATGGTTTTTGCTTATTCATAAAATCAATTTTTTAAGTTTCAATGTAAAACTTTTTATCCAAATTGAATTGTGTTGTGTGTGAACGTGACGATGTGTTGACGAACGTGCAGATTACACTGTTGATGATCCGACCATAGCCATGGTCGAAGATGGTGATTTCAAATACTGTCTCATCAAAACAAACAGGCATGGGCGGATCCAGAATATTTTTTTAGGGGGGCAGCTGAGAATCAAGCACGATTTTTCAGTACTACGAAGCGCGAAGCCCTTACGGCGTGGGGTCCACCAATGTTGATTCTTGATGCTCTTTGGTGCAGTCTGAAACGATTTCCAGCCACTTTCCCCTCGATTTTAAGCAAAATTTTTGAAGGAGTAAAATGTGATTCCATTTATTTGGTTTACTCTTACTGTTAATATCTGATGCTGTTCTTCTTCCCCCTCTATCTTTCTTTCACTTGAAAAACAAACCAAGATTTTAGGGGCATACAGCCCCCTTGGCTGTGGGTGGGGGAGGGGGTCTGGGACATCTCAGATGCAAGACACTCTTAAAGCTTCTTCTCCGGATGCATCAAAATTGTAATAATTCTTTGCATTACTTGTATTTATAATCATTTTGCCGATAAAGAAAAAACCGAGTTAAAGCTTGTATCAAACTAGTAGCCTTCATATCCGGGTCGTTTATCATAATAGTTTTACTATGGTAATTTCACTACAATGAGCTCACAGTACTGTAAGAAAATGTACTGCCACTTTGGTTTGTTTGTATGATACTTTAAAGTGTCTGAGAGCCAAGATGGCATCTTTATTCACGATGATTGTTATACAGTTTATCCAGGACGAAGAACCAACAACAACCACATTTTGCATGGTGCTCTCAAATAGACGGTACACCATACTGGTTACATTTTAATTAATCATCATGTGACCCTTTTCGAAATCATGACTTCAGCATCGGCTCCAGTCGCCTGATTGAAGCCCCGTACCGAAAGCACACGTTTTTCAAAATAACTAACGAAGTCTAAGCCGGACCCCAAGCCCAGGCACGATTTCGAAAAGGGCCTATATGACACAAACACTTATGTGTGGAAATTGTATTGAAACAAAAAAGTGCTCAGCTTTTCCAGAATACTGTACATGTATGTGACGGTCAAACTACGTTTGTAGGCCTACAGACACAAGCTCTGAAGGAATCCAGTAAAATCTGATGAAGACATACTTTTTTTTCTTTTTTTTTTATGGGAGACAACATTTAAGACAGAAATATTTCTCAGAACGATTGGTCCCAGTACCAGATTACAGATTGGCAAATAAGTTTCTCGATATTTACCCAAACGATAACATGTCAATACGAACTACTCAAAACTACCAAACCTTCTGAAAGCTACAGATAATAAGTTTATTTTTAATGCTTAACTATGAGCCTACTGTGTTAGAAACCATCAAAAACCCTGAATAAATAACTATTCATATTGGTATTTCCGGAAAATATGTTTGTTGGCGTGTCGTGGCCGAGCGGTCAAGCGCACTGGACTGAAGCTCTGGTGTGCCTGGTCAGTGGATTCGAGTCCCTGTCTTAATACTTGTGTCCTTAAGCAAGAAGGGTGGATTTTACAAAACTGTTCCTAACTTAGGACTAGTCCTATAAGTTAGAACCAGTTAATCATCCTAACTCGAGAAAAGACTAGTCCTCGCGCTTTGTGAAATCCACAACAGCAGGACACTTATTGCGTCGCCCTTCCCTTCGGATAAGACAAAAAGCCATAGGCCTTGGTCCCGTGAGTTGAGCAATTCACGTAAAAGAACCCAGTTTCACTTATCGCTAGAGAAGCGGTTCGCCCGGTGTTTCTGGCAGTGGCTGCTGAATATTCCGCGGCACCTTGTAAGCCCTTAAAGGTGCTACATAAATGGGTCTCATATTTCAAAAAGTTCAAAAACATGTCTTAAAGAATTACAACAAACGCCTTGAGCACCTTGTAGATACGTGTGCTATACAAGACTCCAGTGTTATTAATACTATTTATTACGAGTCAGTCACTTCTCCGCCACATACATCTTATTATTCTATTCCTTTTTCCTGAAATATCTAGAGATATTTAAAAATCTATCACTACCTTGATCTAGACCGTAACGTGCTTGGTGAACCTACGACCAAACCATACTGTTCGTTACAGATGAGAATTACTTTGAATTGGAGAAAAGACATGAAAACTGCGGTTCTGCTTTTAAACATTTTCGCCACTCAACAAAATAAATCCAGTGCGGTGCTTTAAAAGAATAATAATAATACTAAAAAAATAAAAAAATATCCGCCGTTCTTTCAATTACACTTTCCAAACAATGAAATGTGGTTTCAACGCAAGCTGACAATGAACAGAACCCTCTGCAAGTGACTCTATAAAGAGTCGATATACCGTTTTCATTTCCTTGAAAATAAAGGCAGATAGATTTGTACGTTTAAGGTTTTAATTATATACAATGAATGACATGGTTTTGCCAAAATTTGATTAAATTATGCACCCATCCATAGCTAAGCAAACATGTTATGTATCCCAAGTAGGCCCAATATTATACCAAGACGCTTACTTATTGGACCACGCGAAGCAGTGACGAATTGTTCCTATATAAAAGCGACCTTCAGCTACTCATTGATTACCAGTTGGGAGAATCGAAGTAGTACATGCTGTTGCGGCAAATGCAGCGCTTGCTCACACAAGTTCCTCCTTGGTAGCTATAGCAACCCATGGCACCGCAGCATTTGGAGATGTCAGGCGAGCATCTGGTTCCTTGGGGTAAACATTCTCGGCCGAGCTGCGAGTAAATCAAAAATACGAAATATGATAACACGCTGAAGATACTAATTCAGTGATGCTGACGACCGTTATAGTGTCAATACAATAACTACATCCCTAGCACCACAGTTTTATCAGCAGCAACCGCAGCAGATGTGAAAACAACAGCAGCGCAGCAGCAACAACAACAGCAGCACAGCAGCAGCAGCAGCAGCAGCAGCAGCAACAACAACAACAACAGCAGCAGCAGACAAAAAAGAACAACCCAAACCCCGAAAACAACAATTATCAACAACCAACATCACAACAATAACAACACAACAACGGTAGTGGACGTATACATTTTTCCTTCAGTGCTGATGACCCAATCCTTGACCGAGTTGTTCTCCTTTGAACCCGATCTGTTACGAGTCATATTATGATGCTTTCAGGTCAGGTCATGTATAGTACATACATTCACCGCCACTTTTCAGGTGCGTTACTGGGGCACAGGGGCTATAGCAACCCTTGTGTCCGTCTCCTTGCTACATATTTTTTTCTCTTTCTTTATGTTATACATATTATTTTTCTCATGTCGTTTTCCCCCTTTTTTAATCTGAACTGCGCAGTGAACCATTGATTGGCCTATCAGAATGACCTCTTTAGTCAAATACTGATGTGGCACAGTTGCTTTTATATAAATTTTAATAATAATAATAATAATAATAATAATAATAATATTAATACTACTACTACTACTACTACTACTAATAATAACACTACTTAATAATTTATGTAATAAATGCGTTAGGGATAAAGAATGTGTGATAGCAATCTCGATTCAGTGCTTACTGAGAATACGGGGTCGTAGGTTCAAATCCCATCAGACTTTATCCCTCAGGTCTCGCAGGTGCAAAAACCAAAACAACAACATCAACACCGATGTGTGATAAACACTATAAAAACCTAAGGGTCGTAGGGTCGTCATTTAATTACTTACTTAGTAGCTATACTTCTAAACCCATCGGAATGTATGCATTGTTCAGTGCCCCATACCTTAGGCATTATTTTATTTGGAGATCTAAAGATTTTTGCATATGAGTCAAATTCTCAGCTCATGCAACCGTTCAGCGGGCTGCAATGCAAAATGCAAGAGTAATTCCTACACTGACCGACGGGGAGAAAAGGTCTAGCTGTAAAGCGCTGCTATTTCTTCGTTTTCTCAGTTTCTCAAGTTCAACTTTTCCCTCCAGGAATTATTATTGTTTCTGGCGAAAAACGGTACCATCCACCTTTGTGTGCAAGGGAATGAATGATGGTGAGTTCCGTATTCCTCAGCTATTTGTTGCACATTGTGATATTCACATGTAATTTCGTATACGGTCTATCGCAAATACTACCTGGTTGCTTTCGCACAATGGTTGAGAGGCATTGTGGGAAGGAAAGGTGCAAAAAGTGTGTTCCCTTTTTCTTCCCACGGTGTCGTGCGATAATTATGAGAAATCAACCAAGCAGTATTTACAATGGTTCTGATGTTAAACCTAAATATATTTCAATCTCCATTTTTTTAATTTATTTTTTTGTTTTTAAATTTTTTATGGAAATTATTGTATACCGTGGTCAAGTAATGTCAAACTTACGTTACAGGCAGCAGCAGCAGCGAACATCAACGCACGACCTCCACAACAACAAAGCAAAAACAGCAGAAACAACAACAAAACATTAACATCAACAACCAACTACCACCGCAACAAAGCAAACGACCTTAACAACAATGTCAACACCTACCAAAACGCCGATTTGTGATGACTTGACCATAATATACACATACTGGCATTAATCGGGCAATAGTGCACGTCTATGCACCCCTCGGGCCTGTGAGTGACCAGAAGAGGGTCCTACTTAAAACCCTCTCCTGGTCACTCACAGGCCCGAGGGGTAAATAGACGTGCACTATTGCCCGAATAATGCCAGTTCATATGTGTTTTATAACACACCTCATTCCAAAATGTCATGTGAAAAATATATATATTTTCAGGACGCACGGTTTTACAACTGTAACCTGTTATATTTCAACTTCTTGAGGGCGCTGTTTACCAGTCAATAGTTTTGGGGTTTTTGAAACTATTTCCCGCTTTTGCGAAACGCGTGTGGTGCGACTCGCGTCAAGTTCACGGTGGTGCAGATTTCATGCACTTGGCTATATTAGTTCACCCCACGTGACCGTGTTTCAGCCAATCAGGATAAAGAACCAGGGAGAGGTGTGTTATAATAGATAATAATGCCCGACTTGTCAATCTTGAAATATTGTATATTAAAACCACCAGCGTAGTAATTGCAAATTAAAAACAACTCATCCAAATATAATGAACGCTTAATAGAGCATGATATTAATTAAAACATAGTTATACAACCTGAAGATGTGTCGTGAATGTATCAACAGATCATAGTTTTATTTCATCTGGAATTGCATAATTCATGCTATATCATATAGAGTTGATGAATAGTTGGTAACTACCTGAAATAATTTATCCGCATGAAAAAACCCTCACCTTGAAAAAACAAAAACGTATAAATGACCAAATTATGCCACTTGTTTAAAGGCTCTTTTTTAAACAAAACACCTAAAGTTGAAGCTGTCATGATGGTGTGTTACCGAAAATTAGAAACAACCAGCTGAGACCGAGAGAGTACTCTCTTTAACACGGATTTTTGTGATACCACTTTAAAGTTATAACCCTCTATACCGGGTTGTTATCTGATGATGTATTAATTGTATCAGGGAAAAATAACTCTGAGTTGGGCGTGGGGACGATGACCTCCCTAGTTGGATTCGAACCAACAACACCTGAATTCTAGAGCGGATGTCTGAACCTCTAGATCGCCAAATACGTGGCAGGTGACGAGATGCCAGTTCGAATCGTGTAAAAAGCACCAGTGCCTTAGCACTTTGATGATGTACTTTTTGTTTAAAAAAATCAGAACAATTTGTTTCACTCTAAAACTGATGTGTATTTTCCCCCGCAAGACTCAGGAAGCATCGATTTCAAAGTGCCTATCACATAAAGGTGTAAGAGTACAACCATGTATTATTATAACAACCCCTTTGTCCGTTTAGACCACTCACCTTGAGCCCTCTACGGGCAAGAAGCGTCTCATAAGGCATGGGCTGTTCAACGTTGTAGATCTCTTCGCCGAATGGTGATGATGAGTAGACGGTGCATATTCCCGCCAAAACTACCAGCAAAAAGCTAACTTGTAATGTGGGCGCCATGCTAAATTCCTGACGACTGATAGACGTTCCGAACCTGACATAATTATGTATGATGTGATATTATATGTTTGTGAAATATATACAATACAAATATTAACATAGACTATAGGCCTACTGTTATTGAGTTGAGGACTAAAGTTATTCTAGTAATCCGATTCAAATAATTGTGACATCTGCGCTTTGTTTTAAAATCGTTTTTAGTGAGATTCCTTTTACTGTCGAACATTATAGCTCGTCTGTGGCAAAGGGCCATGTATTGTGGAATGATTTAGGCTATTTGCAAACCTTAAACGTGCATCGTAATTTGCGAGTAAATCTTCATAAGCTTATTATTTTTTTACAAATATCGTGTAAAGAGATTACACACGCGTTTCATTCTCTCAACGACATTTTCTTTTCTATGACAAGTTCAAGCAAATTACAAACAAAACAACAACATATCATGGACGGTGGCTCCAGCTTGCTTTCTGCGTATAGCTTCCCACTATGTGACTGTTCTACAAAAAGCTGTAGCAATTACACATATTTATTTGCTCTAACATGATGCTAGGCATATTGTTCAAAATATGAACAAACTTAAAAATATGTTGATGACAGTTTCTTTAAGACCAAATGGAATTTTGTTTTGCACTTTGTGGCTTCATGCTCAGCTTCTAATGACAGTCTGCATTTCACGTTTTTTAATGGATCATTTGATTCACAACAGGATCTAGCTGGATTGAAAAGGGGGGATTTTTTCCTTGTCAACCACCAGCACTGGGAGAAAAAAACCTTCTCTTCTTGGTCTGGGTTCTTTTATGTGAACAGCCCTTCTCAACACAAGGGACATTCACGGTATCAAATCCAATCATTGAGCAAACGCGGTTAAGCGTTCTTCCCAAGAGGTACAAGTTGGGACCAACGAGGCCAGGATTTGAACTCGGTTTCGGTTTGGTTGGAAAAGTTGCGTCACTTTTTCATTTCAAAAGATTGAGAACTTTGCATCTAGGTAACAAAAAGAACACACAATCCAAAAACTTGTATTTCTTGTCAAAACATTTAATGCGTAAAATATGTGTACAGTTATGTTTTGTGAAAAGAAGGCCAAACGCCAATTAACTTTGTGGTTTGTCACAATCAAAATTTAGCCATTTTGTGAAATCTGAAAACCATACTTCTCAGAAATGTGCGCTTAGCAGACCGTTACAGTGTTACTGGATTCCAATGCATAATATTACCAACATTGCCCCAATTGAACACTTCATTATACAACACCTACTGTATTATTTCGTGCCCTAAGGAAATGTGAAGTAAAGTTGCTCTGAAAATTTTCTGGAACTCGCAGCCCAAATGGAATACATTCATGACTGCCGATCAACGCTGTCATTTTATCACACTGTACGATATGTGTATGATGCAAATCACACACAGACATGAAATGAAGAACGAAATGTAGCTCAATGGTTGCTCTTCTGCCAAACATAGCTCTATCCGAATACACAGAGCGTCTTGCAAAATTTTAGCATCCAAGCGTAGAGGTATGGTTCAATGTGAGAGTTCTATGAAAGTTTTATATTAAAGAATGATTTTGACTGAACCATTTAGGATGTAATTATTCATGTATACATATTTCAGTGTGCTTGAGAGTGTGGATCGGAACGAGTGGGCAGACCTTTTTTTTTTATTCAAAGAGAATAATGAAGTTAATATATTGCTCTATTAAAACAAAAACAAACAAAAAACTAATGTATACATTATATTGATTCCAAGAGAATAAGGATGCCAGTATTTCACTTTCTTTTGGTTCAATCGACGAAAAGGTAAAACACTACCAGTAATGTACATTATATTGATTCAAAGAGAGTAAGGATTTCTTTTGTTTCAAATGGCAAAAAAAAACCCCATTACCAACGATACACCTTTTCTTTATTCAGAGAGAGTAAGGATGTCAATAATTCACTTTTCTTGGTTCAAGCGACGAAAATTTCAAATATTATCGATGATGTACAATATATTGATTCAAAGAGAGTAAGGATGCCACTATTTCACTTCAAATAGAGTAAACTTTCATTCGGTTAAAGATGAGACAAAAAAAGAGACAAAAACAAACGCTAGCGATGGTTGTACTTACTTGATTAAACAAGTATAAGGATACCAGTTTCACTTTCTCTCGTTTGAAGTGGAGATAACAATAAAAATATTAACAATGATGTAAATTATCTTGATTCAAGGGAGTAAGAAGGTCCATAGTTCACTTTCTATTGGTTCAAAAGAGAGTAAGACCTACGCATGACATGTGCAGTAATTTCACTTACCAAATTAAAGGTAGAATACCAGATTGGTATTCATTTAAATTGTTTGTATTAGTATCGGTCTGAGAGCTTACTGATTGTGCAGTTCATACCAGTACCATTCTTCCACAGAAATATTTCTGGCCGAAACTCTGTCAAAGTCGAGAAAATAGATTTTGAAGACCCGATTTTAATAAGTTCGGTTGTAACAATCGAGGTTAAGAACGATGTGTTTACATGCTGAAATATTATGCACGGTTTTCACATTTTTTCCCTTACTCATAAAACGAATCGGGCCCAAATTTTCACAGTTTTTTTTTTAAGGTGTGTGTATAATCATTGAATCACACACAGTAAGAACACTGCACTATCAGCTTTACCAATCCTATACTGCAGCACAATATAGCTGACAACTTTTTTAGACAATCTAACCAACCCTAACCTAACGTCGAATGAGAAGACAGACAAAAAACAAATAATGTGAAAGAAGTTCTTACCGAGTTCAATGGTTTGGAGGAGGCTGGTCGCACCACGTTTATACGAACTGAGCACGAAGACAGAATGTGACAGAATCAGACGCTTCTTACATGTCCAGCTACAGATACCATCGGCCAGTCCAAAATAAACCCATGTTTCCCGTACATACACACGTTATTTCTTGTAAAGAGTATTATTTTGACTTCATTTTCAGTGACATGTATTTCCATATCAAAATTTGCAAATCGTAAACACGAATTAATCAACACAATTGTAAGAATCCTAGAAAATACAATATAATATGTTTTTAAAGATAGAGAAATACGTATCCAAATGATGGAAATTGGGTATAGTCTATCTTAAAAAAGCACTGCTGGGATGAGGGGATGTTGTACAGGACAGGGCATTATTGAAAAACAACAGCAGCAGCAGCAGCAGCAGCAGCTACAACAACAACAACAACAACAACAAGCAGTAGAGGTTAAACAAAAAGGTGCACCATGCAGTGGTTGAAAGACAACGGGTCCTAAGAATATTAAATAAATGATTGTTTATATTTAGATATGTTATGTAACTAATGAATGTGGTATACTTTTTACTGTAACTCCCAGTCTGACGTCATTTGTTTTGTTATCTGCCCCAGTATTGAAATATTGAGAGGTAATGACGTCATGCAAGGGGGCCTGATTTGAGTACCTTCGATTCGAAATGATGAAAGACAAGCTGGATGTACCACAAAAAGTGTTTGCCAAGCAGGGACAAACATCCAATCATAGGTATGATATGGTAAGCTCTGTTCAAATTGTAAATATACTCTCACATGAAAAGTTTTATTATTCTATGCATACCCTAGATCTGAATTAATGTGCTCTGTTTAGCCTAAAACATGTGAAGTGTCAAGTCTCAATAGAGCAACATTAATACAACGCTAGACCCAACACAGAATGATCGTTTTCTCATCATTTGAATTCACTGAAAAGCCGTGAACATACCTCACCAGAGCGGAGTAAGTGTATGCTGATTGTCATGTTTTAAGAAAATATTCTGAAGACCATAAAAAAGCAAGCTGAATGAAACGTCAAGTTGTTGCACCACTGGCTCTATATTACTCACGCTGTATTATTAGGTAAACCTCCCACGTTATCATTTTCACCATAAACAGATTCCAAACTCTAATAACTACGATTTGAAACGTCCCCCAATTTTCCCAAGAATGAAATAATGGAAGTACAAAGGTCATCGGTATGATGAGCCCGTTGGCAGTAATTAGAACTCGCCACGTTTTTATCCGTCGCCCCATTTTTTATTTTTTATTATTTTTTTTGACTTTTTTATTGTTTTTATCTGGAAGGCTGTGATATTCCAACCGATGTCGAAGAAAACAGACCAGCCTAAGGCCAGTCAATACTTTGCGTTGAATCTTCGCCCCCTTCACGCGGTCCCTCAAGCCGAACGTCCTCATAAATTTGACACCTTGCAAAACATCCAGTGCCAAAATCATCTGAACTTGTCCCTCCGTGCGCGAAGTACTTGGTGGTTTGCCCCCAGGGTTGGTGGAGATGCAACACTGAGCACGAACATTTCCGTCAACTGGATACTAATGCACTGCAGCACGAAAACAGTATACGTGTTTTTTTTCTATTGCTGGTATACCCAGAGCTTCATATTTCTAACGAAGATGGTGATTTTGAAGAATGAAATGTCTAAGATGCGACCCCCCCAAGCGCTACATCATACAGAAAATTTAAATAATCCTACATTGGCTTATTTGTGTACAATACACAGTTTCACTCTCGTTGATAGGTATTTGGGTAAAATTTGTGCCGGTCATTATTCAATCCAGGGAAGGATATATATATTATATTAATAAATACCTAGGACAGTTTGTGGATTCTGATTGGTCAAAACGTGATCACGTGGGGGTGTATTAACAGCGATATAAAGACCGGCTAACAAAACAAGAAAGTATCGCCGAGAA
>OU452221.1:22160683-22198183 GCA_911728455.2 Marthasterias glacialis | reverse complement strand
GCATTTATCTCAACCCTCCTTCATAACCATTGTCTGAATCAGATTTCCCTGGGATGGGAAACCGGGGTATTGCTATCTGAAATATAAGACCGTTTGTGAGCAATGTTACCATCGTATATGGATGGTTCTCGGATACACGTCAGGCTGTGGTATTAATCTTTCTTGTATTTTTTTTTTTTTTTTTTTTTTTTTTAATCATTCAAGAAAGCCTCAATTTGACCGAATGGTACGACTCTAAAAGCTGAACTGTGAAAGACACTGAACCCCCCCCCCCCCAAAAAAAAAAAACAAAAAAAAAAACATGTGCCATCTCTTCTTACAAGTAGATTTATTACATAAAGAATGCTAATAATGTAGCGTTTTTGTGAATAAAAACTGACATTCGACACCGATCTTTCATTTAACCTGAATTAGAATTTCACACCAATGCGTTTCCTCATGAATAAAATAAGTATATAGTTCATATATTTTCTCAGATCAAATTTCTCAAACGCAGCCCGCCGAAGACATTGGTATTCTTACCGACGTAACCCCCACCCCGACGGATGTGATATAAATACATGAGTTTCTGCAAAATCATCAGTTGAAATATACTGAATTTTCTTGACACTGGCTGAGAGGTGATGCTTTTAAGAACACTCCATAACAACAAACGATTCTGGAGATAAACTGGACACTCCTGTTTGTCCTTCGAATTCAAAACCAAAATAATGACACTTTTACGCTTTAACTCCTCGTCTAACTATGCTGCCATCTGTTTGTGTAATTGAATGAATAGGATGCATGTGTGTGTTTGGATTGAGACATTAAACAGAAACCCAATAGGCAGAGCTTATGCCCCGTTCATTCTATTAGATTTAGATGTAGAAGTCACCTCCGGTGCAGCTTGACTTGAAATGACATCTTATTGTCTAACGTACCGGGGTATAAACTTACACTCTAAATACTCCCCCGTCCGAATTGACCCGGAATCCGGGTCGCACGGGAGGCCAGACCTATTTTAGAGTCAGTGTCGAACTGACCCGAGACTGTGTCAAACTGACGCAGAATCCGAGTCAAAATCCCATTTTTTTAACCACCTTCCAGATCAGCCTGACCCATTCCTGATCCGGTACTTTTTTTAAGAGTGTAAATGCCCCTAAATGGATCCTATGACTGAAATTTAGCACGGACCTTTACTGTATCCAACCTTGTACCCAATTGTAGCCCAGCTCTAAACGTACCACCAGTCGTGTACCTAAACATACCCTGTACCTATAAATCATTGGTACAGGGTTGAGGGTTTTATTTAGGTGGGGCTTCATTCCAGGGACAAGGTTGGGCAATATCCTGTTGGTAAATTATTGCGTCACAAGCGCGCACATTGGTAGTACGCACATACGTTTCGCTTACTTCTGATTCCAAAGCTAAAATCGTGTGTAATTTAACCTAAAAAATGTGTTTTTTGTTACGGTTAAACACATTTTTTAAAACGAAGGAGGACATTATTACGAAGACTTAGTGTCTGCACAACTTATGTGTTAAACACAACCACCTTACTTAGTTTTTACGTAAATCGTTTTCGAAAATGTTGACTAATGCATTGCAACGGGGCTTCTGGTGATGTTTGGAGCCAGCATGTGTGACGTGGGCGTGGTTTATGCTGTAATGACGCCAGACTTATTAACTCGCAGCAGCGTTATTTCCTTGTCAAAAAAATCCTCCCATATTACACCTATTTTACAAGAGTTGCACTGGTTACCAGTGCATAGCAGGATTAAGTACAAACTATTGCTCTTTAGTTTTTAAATCTCTCACTAACAGTGCCCCGGCATATATTGATGATTTGCTTGAACCTTACAATCCACCTTGTAAACTCCGTTCTGACAATTCAAACCTCCTCATTGAGCCTAAATCTAATCGTTCATGGGGTGACCGATCTTTTTCTCATGCTGCACCACGTATATGGAATAAATTTCCATCACATGTCAAATCATCAATTTCTTCAAACGAGTTTAAGAAGAGCCTTAAAACTCATCTTTTTATTAAAGCATACGCATAATGTAGTTTACTTGGGTTTTCTGCTTTATCGTTGTGTTTTGTATTTATTAGTTAGTTATCATGTAGTTTTGTACAAGCGCCATGAGCACTTTTGTGGATTTGTGCGCTTAATAAATTGTCATTATTATTATTATTATTATTATTATTATTATTATAACATACATTACTTGTGTAACGCACCATTATGCTCGACATGAACAGTGTCAGACAAGGTTTTGTACACAATAGTTTCGACATCGTTACTTGTCGGACACAATGGGTCGGACTCAAAGTTTGCCGGACAGAACGGTGGGTTGGATATAATGGTCCGTGTCGGACATATTTTGCGTAACAGTTCTGTTTTGACAGCTACAGTTCCATCAGGGTTTTTGTCGCAAGTTACCTAACCCACTACTGTAATACGTAAGCCATTTTACAGGTTTCACGAGGAGTACGGTTAGACTATGGGTTTCGAGTAACGAGTATATCTAAATATAACATGAATGTATTCAAATCGAGACTGGAAGGGGACAAAAAACGGTTTTAACAATTAGAAGATGTCGTGATTTGGGAAAATAATCTTCGCAGTACAATAAAGGTCCAATTTAACTTAAAAAAGGATGGCTGAAACATTACACCCTTAAGGCATAATGTAACAGGTGCACATCTATTATAGATTGTGTTCACGGTACACCAAGCACACTATTAGATAACCAGGGCTCATTATAATGGAGATACCGTCTCGCTGTTGGCCGAGGTTTTCCCCATTAGGGACTATTGGTATCTCTATTGCGGGAAGATGATTCCCACCGAGGTGAAATCATAGCCCTCAGTATTCGCGTCGTGGCCGAGCGGTCTAGCGCATCAGACCCCAGCTCCGATGGCCGAGTCATCAGACTGTTGTGGGTTCTGATTCCGGTCAGGACACTTGTGTCCTTGAGCAATACATTAGCCGTAAATTGCTTCTCTTACCCGGGTGTGTAAATGAGAACCTGCGAAGGCTGAGGTGATATTTTGTTGGAAAAACGCTGGTAATTATAAAAAAGTTTGGGGTTGAAAGTTTGCGGAATGTTTTAAGTATACCTGATGAGCAGGTATACTACTCTTGCAAAGCGCCCTGATTTGGCTACTAGGATATTTTTGCTATAAAAAAACACATTAATAATGTTGTTTATAATATTAATATGGGTTTTTGTTGACAAACCATAATTGAGCCTACTTTTTAGTGCAAATTTACTTGGCTCCGTCTTTGCCTTAAAATACACAAGTTATATTATGCTCTTTCTTTTAGCTGGTTTAAAAACGCCGTGGCTTTTATGCTTTGTTCAAAAAACATAAATAAATTGTCAGTTTTTGTTTTACTTGCTCACATTTTATTGTTTTGATTGGATGTATCATCATCAGTTTGAGTGTTTTCAATATTGTTTTAAGATCTGTAGTTGCTGATTTTCATGCTTACTAAAATTCCATCGCGCCCTTTCCTTTTAGGCATAAATCAAGGAAAACAGTTCATATATGGAGGAGGCTACCGCGTTATATACAACTTTAAATACACAAATATGCCAAAACAATAAATAAATAAAAGTAATGATCTGCATTGCGATTCTGTTGGAGCGCCAATAACAACAACAACAATAACAACCACGACAACGACGATGACGACAGCGACGATAACGACGACAACGACAACGACAACAACAATGACAACGACAACACTGGCTTAGAGTTGCGAAGAAGAACAGTGTGCATGACATATAATTATGAGATACATGTAAACAATGGTCAATGGTAAGACTACACGCAGTAAGATCTTAAGGTTTACAATAAACACATCATTGTACAACCCACCCTAATGGACATTTCGTCGGATTACATTGTCAAGTATTCGAGAAAGCTGCAGATTAAGAACTGGATGTGGGGGAAACTATTTCATTGAACATGGCAGTATTACAGATGGAAATATTTCTCAGGGGGAACTTGTACTAATATAGAGTACCTAGTTTATCATGTGAACTGACGCTCAAATTACAAATCGTTCATCCCTCACTTCCTTCTCCCAAACACAATCTTTGTATCAAAGACGTTGGTTTTATCTGGAGAATTAGCAATATGATTCAACAGTACTGCAAACTACTTCCTTGATTTGTTTTTAATAGTCTTTGACCTGAACCGAGAAAGGTGGATGCAGCATGGTGTTTCATTTTTCAACATAAACTCCTAGTACAAACAATTAAATCGATAAACTAATAATTCTCAAATGTAACATAGACTGAGCACTTCAAAGTTCGAAGATCGAAGTTCGAAGAATTTATTCGTCATTCGATTAAAATACACGGACATCTCTCTCCCTGTGTACATACAAAAGTGATAAAAAATGCTGCAACCAAACATTCGTTACTTACGCCTGAGAAAACGACCGTATAGCTATTATTATGATACAATGACCTTATGTTTGCAGCGTGAATACAATTTTTCCCAATGAAATTCTATATATTGAAACCCAATGAAATTTAATCCATTAAACATTTAAATTGCCCACAAGTCTACTTATTTCTTATTCACGTGGTATACGATTACAATGCACTTGCGCATCTTCAACTATAAGTCGCTTCCACGATTACGGTGTACTTGTACTTGAAGGCCTGCGTTTTGTTCAATTGACATTTTGGGGGGCAAGGGACAAAATTTTGTTTGGCACGTTATTGACTCAATTCACCTGACGTCTCAATAGTCTTGGTTGCGCCAGTTTGGAAGTCAATGACCCCGTGTGTTAAGGCTGGTTTAAAGTTGGTCGCCCGATGATAACCACAAGACGCTGCAAGCGCTGGATGCTAAGCCTTTTCATTGCAGTCTATGGTCACTGCGGCGTCAGCGTAGACTACACTGCGTCGTGCGTCAATTTTACTGTCGCGCGACCGACTATAAACCAGCTTTAAACCAGCCTGTATACAATGTGGCACGCATTTTAGGCGACGCGGCGTTTACAAGTATACCTTGACTTCCAAAATGGTGAGCGTGGCACAGTCGCCGCTTGTGATGTCGTGAAAGGGGTCAAACGTCTTGTTTCAAGACGGTAGCGTTGCTTTATTGATGTCCCTTTTTTAACCTGCAGTATAGCCCAAGTGCAATTGCACAGACATTGACTAGCCTTGGCCTCAAGGTGGTACTTAAGTAAAATATAGAAGTCTCAATGGGGAGCGATTCTGTCATTAACTTGATTAAATACCTCCACGATAACTCACAGTTGTGTACTAAAGAATCAGGTTATGAGACCAACATGTTTAACAGATGACAGCAATGAATTATGACCCAGTTTTATTTCCGTCTCCCTTTGTTCAAGAGAAATCAGGATTTATTTTAGATCGATTCCGATTGAGGTGTATTACTGCTACAATTAATACCACCGGTAATTTGTTTAAAAGGCTTGAAGTAAGACAAGCCAGTGCGTGAATGGTGGCGTTAGCAAAACTCTTTTCGAGACTAACACCGTGTCCGAATTGAGGGCTTCGGCTGTGGCTATATTGCTAGATCACTGCAAAGTCTCGTTCTTCAATGTTGCCGTTGTAGCCCCCAAAATACTCGAAAATGCTCTGGGAACAAGTTTGCTATAAATAGAATGATATAGCCTACTAACATTACAGAGGGCGCCCTTTTGGTAATTGATAATAACCTTAGCGCCGTGAAAACCCCAATATTTTTGCACGTGTCTCCTTAAAAACTATCCGATTCAGGCGCTCGGGATGATGCGTCAGATATAAGTCCGCAGCTGTCAAAGATTTAACATTTAAGTAAAGGAAAGCAGAATCTTGTTTTCGGGAAATGTGAGATTTTTTCAATGATCTCGGTTTCAGGAAACAGTGGGACGTGAGTAATCTATTAAAATTAATATCAAAATGGGCCAAATTTTTCTTAAAGTAATTCAACGAGACATCGATATTATTCTTTATCATGTAGCAATTGTGACTTTCTTGCATCGGCGGTAAAGAATATTGTTTGTCTTTCTTAACACCAATGTGTGTTAAGCACTGTATATTCAGTACTGAGTATGCAGTGCTTATTACACATGGGTATAAAAACACACATAATTTAAAAAAAAGTGACCTAATACAATTTAGGGCATTTCCTGACATGGCAGGCGAGATGCTACTCTGGTCACATGGGAAATTTTACAATATCATAATTACTACATAAATTCAAGAGCTTTAAACGTAACAGCTGAACAGGTTTTGAAATGATGTGCCCTCCTTCTTCATATCAAAATTTGAGAACAATCGTACAGTGGAATCCCCATGAAAACATGAGATTGTATGTTTTCTTCTGTTGTTGTTTATCTTCTATTTTGATCTGTGTATAGATCGTGCCAGCAGGAACTCCAGGCTTTGTGACTGTGCAAGGGTTACACGGTGTGTATAAGTATGTTTTCCCCTTATTTCTATTCTCTTTTTTTGGGGGGTGTGAATCAGCAAGTTGTAAACTTCCACGTATTAAAAAAAACAGAAACATTTCCTTGAACTTTAAAATATCAACATTAAAGGTTTCCCGTCTATATAGTTGACAGTTTTTATAGTTGATAACTTTCGAATGTTCTCTGTGTGCAGAGATCTTTGGTTTCTTATACCTCGTCCCCAACTACACAACAAATCCATCACCATGGTCACTAACCCTTTCATCCATTACAAATCATTTTATTCAATGGGATCTTTAAAACTTGTCCTCTTGGGGTAAGATGTACATAACCAAGGTCAATAAATCGCTAGGGAAAACAAAATCGCCCGGAAATTGAGACTTCCTCTATTGCTAACTTTTGGCAAACATAGTTTTCCCATCATAAAACGAGACTTTATCTTAATTTGACTTGCCACTTTATCACTTGCTCTGCGAGTTTGATCGCATACAACATATAACCTAAAAGGTGATCGATCCTTGAACTTACAAGACACGTCCTCTCTTTCCCTCAAGCTCACATTGCTGATCTCACTCTCAGCTGATTTACACACGCCGTATAAACTCTGTTTTACCCCCCCCCCCCAGTTTTCTGCCGAATCAAACATTCTTGCATGTATGATCTCAGAAAAAGGAGTACGAACTACCTTGACTATGGGTGAGGGTGACGCGCACGTATTGCCTAACTGAAAATGGGTTGATGGGACCTCTGCATGCGCACTCGAATCTGGCGACATTTGAAAGGGAATGGCGACATTTCGCAATAGCTATTCACTATTTAATAACCGCGGTGCAGAATTTCAAAATAATGTCAGTGGTCTGCTCCATACCTAAACCAAATTAAAAGAGGGGGACTGAAACCAACTTTACTACGCCTGGCTATAGGGATTGTGCCTTCGATGATGCAAACATATAATTTGCCACACAGAGTATGTCATGAGAATGCGATTTTGCAATGGGCCATCGCAGATTTGTCCTTTGAACAAATATAAGTAGAATAACAAGTAGCCATTTTGAAAATTTGTTGTGATTAAGATATGTGTGCCATTGTCACGGTCAACATGCTTATTATAGAAGACCGCATAAAACACGAATAATTTATTTTTTGAATTTACTCAACAACATTCTGTTTTAGCCGATCACATCGCCAGTAACCATGACTTCACTTCCTCTTTCGTAGAAAACTGATGAAGAAGTGAAGATATTCCGTCAGGTGATGACAAGGCCGAATACTGAACCAATACTGTAGCAAGTGCTGTGTCCACGTCGGGTCACAGAACTTATTTATACCGTGGACCCCCCCCCCCCCCCAACAGCTTCAAGGACGGCACAAACTATAGGAAAGATTCGTCCGGAAATGCCAATTTCCCGGAGAAAACTGTCTCATTCGTTCAACATGTAAGAGAACTCTACCCTGGAATTGACATGTCACTTGTGACATTGACAAAACCTTTCATCTGTGACTTATTCCGTGACATGCAGAGTTCAATTGACCCAGGTCTTAAAAGGGGGAGGTACCGGTAAGTCATTCTTTTTGGAAAGTAAACTTATTCCTGTCATCTAGTTTTACATTAACACACCATAGAACCGAAACTTTCATCGAATGTCACCATCATCTAGCGGTCGAAAACCGAGGTCCTATCCACAACGTCATGCCATGCGTCTTTATCCCTCAGTATATGTTTGGGCAAGGCGAACCCAATTTAGTGGAAAATCGTATAACTGCTTATGTTTTGTTATGACTTTTGTCATGTGAACTTTCAAATTGGGCTCATTTTAACTACGGGAAATAATCAACCGCTGGTGATTTGAGGAGTCTCCAAATGATACTGTCTTGACTTTGACAGTGTTTTATGCTGAAAATAGAAAATATGTCTTCGGATGAATGGTCCTGTTATAGACTTTATCATATCAGTCAGCTTTCAGATTGATCTCAATAGTTACCAGCCTTGTATACTTTGTCTTTAATGTCATGTTTTTCGTCTAGCATTCTACGCACCTTTCCATGTCTCGTTTCTAACCCTTTGACCCGCTTTAGTATGCTATTAGCTGCATAAATAATGAGCTCTGATATGTTGAGCCATAAGTAGGTCAGGGGTAAAAAGTAAGGGGTAAGAGATCACCTTAAAAACTGTGAGTTTAGCACCGAAGGTATTCTCCATGTTTAGACACCGGCCTGGAGTCTTTTTCATAAAGCCTGTAAGCAGATATTTTCTGCTTACGGAGTTCCCACAAGCACAATCTATATTTCATAACCGCTGCTCAGGCCGTAAGCAAGTCAAAAAGGCAGGCTGTAAGGCCGTCTCCTAACTACCGGCTTTAGCAGAGGCTGAGCCCAGAATGCTGAAATGGACTTTTCCTCAAACGTTGTCGCTGCAGCCAACGGCGATAGCCGTAAAAGTTGCTCGTTTCGGACCCCTAAATTGCTGGCAGTTTTTGCGAGCAGATGGATGGTGTATCATGAATACTTTTGTATAATTGTTTGTACGTCTGAAAGGTCGGATGTTAGGCCCTAGGGTCAACTGTTCAATTATTCAAATGAACCATATTAATTCAATCTTTTTCTATGCATTTGAACACTTGTTTTTATTCCACACGGTGTTTATATTTCCCGTACGAGTCGTATGAAGCTGCCCGTACAACGACAGATAAAATTGTTTTTTAATAGGAACCCATTTTTGTGGTGTTGTTTGCTGGTCAGCATATACCCGTACGTCGCGTCGGTCTGTGTTTTATCTCTGTACTGTTATGCATGTATATTGTGTCTACAAGAAACTTCTTTATAATGTATAGTCTCGTTAAAAATACATTGTCTTTCTATTTCTCAGACTCACATGTAATTTCCTTTATTTTCGTTTGACTCTTTCGGAGGTAACTATACTTTATGAATTGAAGGAACGCTCCTTTAGGAGGTGAAGTAAAAAAAAAAAATATATATATATTTTGTCAACTTTCAAATCAAGCATCAGTCGAAGCAACTGGGCCCCATTTTCGTTGACACTGCTGACCGCAGATTTAAACACTTACGAATTACATGGGCCGTAAGCGCACAATTCGCTAGTCCTTTCCCAACGGTAAAAGATATCACTGCACCCCAACTCAATAAACGTTAACTCAATTAACTTTCTATGAAAACGACAGTACCGTCGGCACAGTGTCCTCTTCTACAGATTGGTCTTTTTTTTTTATCTGAGCTCTCGAAGCCGACGGTGCTTTTATCAGACAATAATGTTGGGAGAAGTTTCAAACCACCAGAAGTCTTAAACTGACTATTCCGTCGGGATTAAGGACTTGTTTTCGTTGAAATGCCAGGCCCTGTGTCTTTAACGACTGTCTGTGTTCAGAGGGGGCTGCTCGGTGTCACCAAGAATCAGCACAAACTAACAATCATGATGCACTTAGAACGATGACTAGATACCAGTTGAAACACATCAGCTCCCCCTCCCATATTCTCTCAAACGAGTCAAATGTAAATACATTTTGACAAGTCGGTCTGGTCCCCCGAGTGGCTGACAATTATTACCCCTCAGTAGTGTTTCCTTTACTGTCTGGATTGGTTGCGGGACCCACTGTCTAGTTCACTGTCGTGCATCCTCTTGCTAACTAGACCGTACAAACTGCTTGTATGTCCCTAGGCTAGTTGTCATTATTTTTAGTGTATTTCGCAAATGAGCGCAACTTTTGAAGATAACACGAGAGGGGATGAACACTATTAATTGTTATCTGTCCTAGCTTGATAACAACGGGTCTTGGTTGATGCAAAGGCCGACGATAGGCTGGAGTGAAATTATCATTATTTTTAGAAAATGAGGGTCTGCATAGATTATTTTGCACTCGATAGTGTTACGAGATTCCTGTTTAGAGAATGATGACAATGTGGGCTCTGAGAAATGGATTGAGCACCAGAGGGGCCGGGGTGAAGCGGGGCGGGATGTTTTGTTAGGGGCTGAGGGGTTTGGACACGTATACACGCAAACACAGCTATACGCCGAATTCACTTAGCCCCTTCTTGAACCCATCTATTATTCACCAGAAGGCTACTTATCTTGCCTTCCTATTAGTTTATTCACGTTCACGAGCCACTGCAATGGGGAAAAGTAATTGCGTCGCGACCTTGCAGTAAAAAACTCTTAGATACGCTGTCGATGACAATGCCCAAGGATTTGGTGCTCAATGTCCATAGTATGGGGGGGGGGGGCAAAACAATTTTTTGCAAAGAGAGCGTATGTGTTTCTATGACGTCAGTTCAATCTACACTTCATATTTGGCTGTACATCTTTAGCTGACCATAATCGGGGAGCACAGACAATACATTACACTAACAAAACTATAAAACATTCATGCAATTGCAAGAGACCACGGACTCCATGTACATTTGTATGCAGACGATACTCAACTGTACCTTTCTTTTGATTTAAATCATTCTAATGAGCAATCTACGCGCAAACGTGTTGAGCAATGTGTTTCTGATATTAAGTTATGGATGACCAATAATAAATTAAAACTCAATGATGATAAAACGGAACTGCTCACAATAACGTCTAAACGTAACCAAGACAAAATAATTAAGCACCAGATGCAAATAGGCACTGCTACTGTTACATCATCTGCAAATGCTCGTGATCTTGGGATCATGTTTGATAGCACCATGTGCATGGAATCCCACGTGAAGAAAATTTGTCAAGCTGCTTTTTACCATATTAGAAACATTAATGGCATTCGTAAAATCCTCAATAAAAAGTCTGCCTCTATCCTTATACATGTTTTCATTACATTCAGGCTTGAATGGCAATTCATCGCTCTGTGGTATTAACAAAAATCTCACCAAAAGACTGCAAAATGTCCAGAACGCTGCTGCTCGTGTATTATCCAAAACACGTAAACACGATCACATTACACCAGTCTTGAAACAGCTTCACTGGCTACCAGCCTGTCAAAGAATAAAATTCAAGATCATTTTGCTTTCCTGGAAAGCTATGAATGATAGAGCTCCTCCCTATCTCAAAGAAATTCTCTCACCATATACGCCAACTCGCAATCTTCGCTCCACAAACAAACTTCTTTTAACTGTCCCTAAAACAACCACTTCCAACGGCGATCGTGCCTTTTCTGTAGCTGCACCCACTCTCTGGAACTCTCTTCCATTAAATATCCCATCTACAGAGTCTCTGGACATTTTCAAAACATTGCTTAAAACTCACCTATTCAATATTTTTTACAATTGACTTTCTGTGTATTATTTTTTAACCACTTTTTTGCCTATACATACTTTGTAATCTTTTTTGTTACTCTCTACATTATTTGTTTGTACTTTTTGTTTTCAAGCGCATCGGAATATGTTAAGTCATAGATAGATGGCGCTTTACAAGTTTTAATTATTATTATTATTATTATTATTATTATGAATGTTCTCTCTGAATGTTAAGTTTTTAGTTTTAGTTCAAAGTGCACGCATCAACCGCCACGAGAAGTTCTTCAACTTTTAAAGATATTACCTCGCCGCGATTTCCCTGAACAATGGTCATAACATCGAGCTTTTTGTTTTTGAACCTCTCAAAAAGGTATACTGCATAACATTTAGATCTCCTGTCTTTTGTGTCCTTCTGTAAAAACATGATTTTTTTGTGCCTCTATTGTTTGGTGTTTATTATTTGTTTTCAGTGATTTTAATATGAACCTTGTAATAATAATAACAAAAACAAAACCAAAAACAACAACAACAACAACAGGCAGCTCTACTCCTTGAACGATCTTGTGCGCTCAAGTTTGGGCTTGGTAATTTGAGCCGTGTATGAAGAAAGGAATTCAATATTTCAATTTTCGTCCTCATTATTGCCGCCTTTTTATGGAGACGCGACATTGCAAGTTTATTGCACTTCTAGTGTCATGATCTGTAGTGCGTGCTCCAGAAGGGTCTACAATGACCACAAATGGCTTATTAGCGCCCCCATGCGCCACAAAACAAATTCTACAGCAGATATAGGTCACGACCAACAGGTTTGTCTGTTGTTGCTTATTAACAACATTGTTTTAGGTCCGTATTACTAAATTACTTAGTGGTCCAACCATGAGTTCCAAACATACACAAATCATATCAAATGTTATTTGTCGCTCTCTTAATCAGTGCAAACATCTTGCGAAGCTTTCTTTTCATATCAGATTTTCGACCATGAAAAAATCAATGGAATTAAAAGCGACCTGTGATTAAGAGGAACGTGTAAATGAGTGCAGGGAATTCGGAAATGATAAAGTAAGCTTGAGTGAGTGGTGGGTAGGAACCTAGGTAGAGAAGGATATTTTGATTGCCAACTCTCTCCCCGGTTCCCTTGACTCATTCAGCTAGAAGGGCTTGGGGGCAACGACAACCCTCCCCCCTCTCCCCCTGCAACATCCCCCTGCCCACTATGCCAACCCTAATCTCTTTACATCATGCAAGGTCGTGTGGGTATAATGTGAAGCATACTAACAGGTGCATTTGATGAGCCGAGGTAAAGATGTCATGTCATCTTGAAACAACAGTTGAGGATATTTAATCAAGCATCTTAGAACAAGGGCTCAAGCTTTGGTTTGACCAGTCGGGCTCACTGGTCACGGTACACATACTAACTCAGCTGACCAGTGTTTTGGAAATGATTCGTTGATAGTTGATAGTGTAACAGTAGTCATTGCGTAGAGCGAAGCGAATGGCCTACATGTTTGACGTGAAGCCAAATAAAGATACTGTTTGGAATCAAGCAGATTTGAACCGTCTTATATAGTTTGATGAGACTGCTCAGTCTTTTCTTTTTTTTACAAAAGGTAATGGCAAATGCGTGTATAGTTTAATGAGAAAGTCAAGTTTTAAAAACTACGTTTTCTTCGGACTATGTTGTCATTCCAAAAAGGTGCAATGATACAAACATATGCAGATGTTATTTAGAGAACTGAAACTATGAAACTATGAAATTGTGACTCAATGAAGCATAGTGATTAATAAGAGACTAAAACTCACGGGTGACCTAAGCGGTCACATCCCCCGCCCTGACTAATCTTACAAACTTTTTTTTTCAAAAACTAATGCGAACGTAGTGTTATACAGCACTTCAATGGCTATACAATGCGTGCA
This sequence comes from Marthasterias glacialis, assembly GCA_911728455.2. Taxonomy (NCBI): domain Eukaryota; kingdom Metazoa; phylum Echinodermata; class Asteroidea; order Forcipulatida; family Asteriidae; genus Marthasterias; species Marthasterias glacialis. The sequence continues at coordinate 22,184,616 of OU452221.1, read as the reverse complement.
TTCATAAAGATTAAATGCAACCGGTATTCACATTGCCAACGTATAGGATTTATAAAAATATCGAAAGAAAGAAACATTAGTTTCAATGGGAAAGCCAACAGCCCCGTGATGATTATTAACTTCATACCAGTTCCAATACCCAGACAAATTTTTCCGTCTTAGAGACAAAGTCAAGAAAATGGCATTTGAAGACCCACCTGTCAAATCATCGTTGGTTATTTCGATTGCCACATTCGAAATATCACTTTATGAACGTGCAAAACCACTGACCAAAGACAACCCGTTTCTGGTTGTTTTATTCTCTAAAAGAATTAACCTTATTTGATGGTCAGATTTCTACAAGCTATAGCTGTGGATGATTGTGCTTAGTTTGTTCATCCCAAAACCAATTATTGCACCTTTAAAATCAATATCTCTGGAAATGCAGGTGCAAAATATGGTAACACAATCGCCTCGGTAATTATACAACACTAACTTTCACAAAGGGTGCGTCAGAGCGCAAGATTGTTGAACAAGAGAGGGCGTAATTGTTTGTGTTTTTAGTGGGGATCTTAACAAATACTGTACAAGAACATGCAATTAACCCCTTAGAACTACCCAGATCTCCCTTCCAAGAAGATGTTAGGAGTCTTGAGGTTGGTGTTTCCATTACATTGTCCTTTTTATGACGGCCTTGAACTGTCCAGGGACTGTCGGTTATAAGGTCATGTCTAGGGCACCAACAAACACGGTGATACAAGTGGGACGACAGGTTATTGCCGGCGGGATTGGACAGGACATGGTCGGGCATTGTTATCAAATGGGAAAATCATAGACAAAATCATACAAGGCTTGTTGAGATTTGAGTAAGAGAGGGCAGATTAGGGCTTGTGCGGAGGGGTGACACAGGGTCGGTGACATCTTTGCATGGCTGGGGCAGGACAGGGGCAGGGGCAGTGTAGTATGGCTATACTTGAGCAGGGTGGGGCCGGTAAGGTAGAGCAGGGCACGACAGGGCATAGTACGGCTGGTCCGTTTTTAGGAAATGGCCAGGGTGAGGCAATGCAGGTCAGAAACACTACATCTGCAGAAAAAAACTTCATTGCTATGTAGAAAGAACCGGTACTGAGGTGGAGTAAACACAGTAACAAGATAGGGCGGGCCACAGTGGGCGAGCGTTTTTCGCGTGTTTTTTATTGAGCAAAACAAACCCAGGCTAGAATTCACAGACGGACAGTAGACTGTTTTCCGACTGAATTTCCCGAACTCACACCTTTAAACCACACAATTACAATATCGCGTGACACAAATCAATAACTCTTTTTTTTTTCAATGTACGATCGTAGAGGGAGACAAACAGTTTGAACCGCATCTGAAGAGCCGGAAAGTTCACAAAAAGCCAAGGTGTGCTGCCCCAACCAACCTCATCGAAACCAAATTTCACTTGGCAATGAAATTGTTTCTCATTATTCGTGACATGATTGAGCCACCTGTTACATCCTGTCCAGAAAACCTTGATCAAGGACTTCACAGTTTCGCATTAAAAGAAAAAGGAGAAGCAAAAGTATTTTTATTTTTGTCCAATTGTATTCCTACGGTCATAACTTTAACCCAAGACACATGACAAGAGGTTGACGGCCAATTTTACACATTCTCAAGACATTCTCAAGACTTTTAAATACTTAAATATACTCCTGCAACTTATGATGTTTTTCCTTCATCTTATAGGACCACACGTCTTTGTTCAAAGCCTCACTGGAAATAACATAGCGTACCAGTACAGTTTAATTCCACTAAAGGTGAAAATAGTATCAATACACCGAAGAAAACATTTCTGAAAAGAGGTACATGTTCTGTGCAGCCATTAACTGAATGCAAATGCACAATAAAATGACGTACATTTTATCGTAAATCCATTAATTGGTGAACGTCTTCTCTGCCTTTTTTCCCCGTGGCACTTTTATCAACATATGGGAAGACTAGGCTCCTAAAGAGTGGACGATGAGTTTAACGAGCTAGGGGTAAATGTGGTTCTTGTGTGATCAAATATTGTTAAAAGCTGTAGCTACATACCATTGACGTGATAATTCTGACTAACTCATGGAAGGGAAGGAGGGATCAATCCTCGACTTAAAGGGAAGATACTTTCAGTTGGGACTTTTCACTCCAACCGATTCCATTCGTTTTGCTCCAAGAAACATAATCACGAGAAGACTGAAGAAGATACCTTCAGTTTTTAGAGCCCAAAACCCATAGTTATTATTATTACTGAAATTTATTTATTACCGAGTTTATACGTTGATAACTTTTAAACAAATGGTGTGCATTTTGAAAAGAAGAAAAACAAATCTCCGTAGGATTGGCATGAAACTTCATATCTGCCATGCTGTGTCGGCCGTCGCACTTCACCCATCGATTGGTGGTTGCGTCACCTTGATCATTTGGTTTGTGGGTCTTTATTTGATAATTTTGAACTTGTTAATGCTGAACCGTCCCTTTAATTAATGACTCAGCCGTCTGCGGTCGACGGTGCCGGTCTATGGACTATATAATGGACTAGTGGTTTGAGATGCCTCGTTTTTTTTTTAGCATGCCGTTGTCAGGGGATTTACAGGGTGTATCCTGGTGAGAACTCATAGTCATAGTTTGGGAGTGGACTAATCTCACTGATCTTACGGGGCTGGGGTGGGCTACACCACGGTAGAGAAGAACATGTAACGTCGCCGAACTTATCCCCACCCCTTACCCTCATATACAAAATTATCATCAGTATCTGATATAATATATTAAAAGTTCAGTTCTACCTTAATTTTAATAAGATCAACGGCTGTTAAGAACCGGTCATCATCATTAGATGGGCATGGGGGGGGGGGGGGGGGTCAATGGAGTAACCTTAGGGTTCTTAGCGGGTGGGAGGGGCAAGTATCAGATTGCCCTCCCCACCTGCTCAGAAGTCTTACCCCAACCCCCATAGGCCTATCCTTTAGGCCTATATCCAGACGAGAAAAACAAATCTTGAATATAAGTTTGGTTTTATAAGATTTTGTAAATGGCTTTAAACCACTTTGTGTATACTGTTAGAAAACTGCATAAATTTAAATAACGGTATATAGGTATGTCTAGAAATTATTGCAAATGTTTTATATTGGTAAAGTATACCCCCCAGGAAAAGAAGAACAATAAAATAATAACAATTTATTAGCCCCCGCCTATCCTCTAATGAAAATGCCAAGTGTATGCCACTGGGTATATATAGCCCTGAGTTCCTTCCTTCATATGGGTACAGGTGACCCAACACTTTCTGCCGGCCATTGCAGCTCACCCAGTCTATAATTGCATCTCCCTCATCGAGGAAAGAGTTATAATCAGCAAGGTAGCTGCTAGTAACTGCTACAGATACTATCTGGCATACCATAACTTCCAAGCAGTCTCAGTGAAGCTTTGTCCAATCGTCTCCCGTGAAAACTTTCCAGATTGCCCGCATCTGCTTTGAAGGTAAATCTAAATTTAACAATTTCCGAGGAATGCCCCTGGCCTGCACTTGTCCTGAGAGTGGGACCAGAACACGTTCCTGTCTACACCTCCGGTCCTCTCGGTACAGAGGCGGCACACGTTACCCTCCCAAGACCTCCTATCCTCGGGGTATGTTGTCGATAATTGCTGCATCAATATCCACCACATCTGGGACAATAAAATAATTAATTGCTAAATTTATTTATTTATTTATACCTCCATACTTCCTGAGAAACGCCTGTACTTAATACGTTACTAGCCGCCTTTTAAATTGATCGCTAAATATAAAGTTTTTTTTAGCAAAAGTTTGATACATTTTGGTTGAAGAAGGGGATAAAATTGCTTAGTTTATGTTTTGTATTGTTATGTACTGTAAATAGTCAAGATTCAGTTTAAATGTTTAGCTGTTGGGTACAGCAGTGGCTGTGGAGGTTGTGTATAAGGCAGTACAGTTTTGTTCTTGACTCATTAGTCTACCCAGTGCAGAGATGTATGGAATGCAGAGTACAATGGAGAGCCATAGCTTTTCTTGTCAGAGCATTCGTGATAACAAGGCAATGTTTCATGCAAATCAATTCTTTGTGTTTACAAGCTTTCTTGGTAGTGATTTGGTTTCATGCAATTAGCAAGGCAGTGGTATGTAGGTTCAGAAAGATCGCAGCATGAACCAGCAGTAAAGCAGCATGTTCTTTTCCGCTCTGCTAGCTGATTGTGCATGTATTGAGTTGGCATAGTCTGCTGTACAAGGAGAGCTTGATTAGGGCCAAATATTCAAATAAATCACTTCGTGTTTTTTGCCCGTGTGGACACATAAACTAGTTATTTTGCTGTGTGCAACACCGATTTTGATAGTGAACGTCAAACCGGGCAGAGGGGTCGGAGCAAGAAATAGAATCAATAAGATCCGTTGAAGAAAAACCGTAAGTGGAAACTATTTGTTGAATTTTAAAAAGTGAAGAAATACAGCTTGTGTTAGGCTATTATAGTATATAGTTGAAGAGATGTGGTGATTGTTATTTGAAGACGAGTTTAACAGAACATATGGGTTCTAATTTTCACCATCCATCGAAAAAATATCATCAGATATTTGGATTGTTTAATTTTATGATAATATGATCATGCAGGAACACATGGTGTACATAACTCAAAAACCGTACCGCATTGCCAGGAGCACCAACTGCAGTCACGGAATGGCTATGAACCAAAGCAGGGGCAGTGACATAAATACCCAGACAATATTGTCAGTCGAAGTTGATTTAGGCCCAACTCAGGCCCACCATTTGAGCGGCAGAACAGGCCAAGAATTCACACGTCACTGTCTTGTTCTATACCAAATGCATGTAAAGGCCGATAAGTAGTAGGACACGTGGGACACTATTATTTTCTGTTCATACCCTGAAGATTTCATATCAGGAGAACATCTGATATTTTAAAGATTTCACAATTTAAAGAGTCCATACTTTGAAGATTGTGATGTTTGAAGAATCAGAAAGAAGATATTTTTTATTAATATTTATCACAGTTCCAGCTGTACTGATTATTATATGTACACGGCCTTTGACGTATTTCTGATTCTTCAAACATCACAAGCTTCAAAGTATGGACTCTTTAAATTGTGAAATCTTTAAAATATCCGAATCTTAGAGATGTTTGAGCACAGTTTCATCATTATTTTGTCTTTTCATTTTGACTACAACCATTCAGCATGGTCTTGAAAGTTGATTATTGCTGCGTTTCTGTCCACACTACGTCAACAAACTACTAGTATATCACGCAGCGGATGTTTCAAAGTGATCGACAAAGAAAAACAAAGTTATTTGTAATGCTATTAATTGTTGGTTGTATTTCAATCTGAAAGCTAGCTCACTCCCTACAAGTTCTTATCAGAGCAAATTCTCCAGAGAAATGTAACCATTTGAAATACTAAGCAATGAACCACAAGGGAAACTGACTTCTGACTGGTGCCCCCGAACAAAGATATTGAGAAAATACGGAGATCGCCATGATTAGGGCTGTACCTTGGTTGGTAGAGCGCCCATCCGGGAGTCGTGGGTTCAAATCCAGCTCCATTTATTTGTCCTTTGTTCACCCCAACATTTGGAATAGTGTCAAACCCAGGCAAAAGCGTTACCAGACCCGACATATCACCGCTGCTTGCTACAATTGCTGAAATCAAAATCAGCCGACAAGAACGTGTAAAAAAAAGCATGAGCCAATTTTCTTGTTTTCAAAAATACAATAATAATAATAAATAAACAAAAAATAAAAACAATATAAATAAGTACCTTTCTACCGAATTTAATGACATTTTCACAAGTTGTTTGTACAAAGTGTTTATTGGAAATTGATGATGGGAACATTTCTCTCCCGAAAAAAAGGATGTACTTTATATTTTAAAGCCTAATTACGTAGCTGCATGAGTGACTTCCTAATTATCCTGATAAGCTTGCAAAGTGCACCTAAATTATGGAATAAGTCGACTGTCGTGATGATTTATCCCGACAAGCAGGAACGAAATGGAGGGGAGGGGAGAAGGAAAAAAAGAGGGGGAACATTAAACTGGGTTTTTGAGTCGATTATGTTGTAGTAGGATGTAACAGGTGTTGTACGGTGTCATCCTGTCTCAATAACAAACAATTTCCCTGTTCAAGTCAAGTTTGGTTTCGATGAGCTCAGGAAAAAAAACCACAAAAAAAAACAACAAAACAAACCTTGGCCCAATTTGAAAGTGTACATGTAAAATGTTGTCAATTGGGGGGCTCGTTCGCTTGTACTATGCCATACAAATCGATCAGTGGAACATAGTTCCGAAATCAAGGGTTTCCAATGTCACACAAGGACTATCGGTCTCTGATTGGCCGGCAGTATGTTCATGGTTTTCCTGAGTTGCACGAGACCTTTTACTCTTGTCACGTTCCCCCCAAAAAGGGCTAGACTGTTACCTTTTTGGACAGCCTCGCTCGGTTTGAGTAGATGACCAGATTTAGTTGAATGGGAAAATCAATTAGGTGAGCATCCCGTGAGAAAGGGTGTCTAGCTCATGTTTCTAATGAACTCCGCTCAACCAGTTGATCGAAGTCTAAGGAGAATTGGACAATTAAGTGGCATTTTATCCGATCAGTCATCGAAATCTTTCATTGTGTGTTTTGTGTTTTTAAAGAGACGACCGATCTTTTACTTTTGCGGATGGAGGAATCTATACATTAAACTCATACGAACATCACCAGGTTATGAGGAAGTAAAAATGTAAACCATGAATTAAACTTTAACAAGAAGTACTAATGGAATTGGGGTTGAGGGTCGAGAAATGGGAGATATACTGTGCGCTGAACCGCCCCCACTCCGCATCCGCCTTAGGGTAGGTCTATATATATATATATACCTCTTGCCTATACGGAACATACATACACAATGTGGATCGGCTAATCCTGTCGACACATTACTAAAATAGACCTAAAACTTCTTATAAGAGTTTGCCGTGTAGAGCTTGCTCTATGTTTAGAAAAGGTTATGATTTCCCGAGAAAAAAAAATGAAAGTCATGTTTTCGTGGACTCGGTGAAGATTTAGGATAAGATTAAGAATATTATTATTTGAGTCAGTAGCTATTCACCTGGGCAGACTTTGTCTGATGCTGTTTAAAATTATCCCTAAAATTAAACAGTCTGTGAGAAAATTTTGTAGATTTTTTTTTCTTTTTTGTTACGATTTTTATTTTCATTATCTTATTTCTTTATTTATTATTTTTGTTTTGTATTTATATTATTTTTATTTAATTGTCTTTATTGTTGCTAATATATTTATTGTTTAAATTTGTCGGGGGGGGGGCTCTATTGGGTTTTTTTGTTGTTTTTGTTTAGGGGCTGATAATGAAGTGAGTATAACCTGTTGTATAAATAGTAACGTCACAAGAAAGAAACAAAATCAATTAACTCTTTTTGTTAAGGCTCTGGGATTTTCCCCAAGATATGAGGCAAACAGACATCCTGTATTATGATGTAACTTTTGTCCTATGGGAAAGTTTTACCATATGGTAAACTTGCCCAATAATTTCTTACATTATGTAAGAAATTAACCTTTCAAAATTAACATGGCCAACTTGAATATTATTTGCGTTTTATACATCACATCTATAATGTCCAATTTGGATGAACAATGTATGAATGATATCAAACATGATTTGGACACGTCGATATTTCTGGCCAACCAAAAATAAAATATACATGTGCCTAAACTGGCGAGTTTTACCTTTAAATAGGTAACCAGTTACAACAGAACATGATTCTTTCACATTATTGAGCAAAAATCAGACTTTGCAATTATGTTTTTAATCTCACTCTCCCAAAACGGTAACAGAAAAAAAAGCAGACTGAAACTTGATGTATGTATACTTACATATTTATACAAAAGCGTAGAGGGGCCACAACCAAAAATAAATAAACTCAAGTTACTATATCTCGCCGCGGCGAGGTACTAGCGGTAATTCATCCTGAAATTCCAATTTATGCCACGAGATGGTAACTCACAATAGCGAGATGATAACTTGAATTATTGTTTGTTTTTGGCCGTGGCCCATCTACGCTTCCGTAGATTGACAAATTGTATACGGAAAAACAAACTTTGACACACAATAACATTTTGTAAAAGTCATACGAAGCTTTTTAACACCGACAACTCAAGCCTTCAAGACTAGACTAATTCTATTAAACAACTGCGGCTGTCAAGATGGAATTAAATGTCAAAACACTGCACCCCCATTTCTGCGCATTATTTCCACGCCGTCAAGGAAGAAATGTAAAGTAAACCAGATTAAACCTCGACAGTTACTAACCATTGGGGACTCCTTTACAAACGACAGAACACGGGGGTGGCTGTTACTGCTCATACAAAATAATCATATAAAATAAGGTTGATATAGTCATTTTTAGTTCAGAAGCCTCAATGACAAACATAGTTCAAGGTGTGTATAACTTGTCGAAGAGAGGGGGGTCTGGAGTCAATTTCACAGTCCCCAACACGGCGAGTTTTTTTTTTTTTTTTTTTTTTTTTTTTTGTCAAAGAGTCGTTGACAGTTTTTACAACCGAAAGTGCCGATAATGGCCAAAGTTTTTCTCTGATAGAGTAGAGCTTTACCCCAAGCCATCATGTAATTACATGAGGGTGTCCTTGTAATTGAAAAACATGTATTCCATCCGGTGAAACGATCATACAGCAGTCACCTGACCTCCCTTTTGAATGAATTATTAAACGGTGAAACAATTTGTCATTGTTGAACAAGTTCCAGTGTCGGAGCAGGCTTGGTATATATTTGTCTTCACGTAGTAGTTAATTTCTCACCGTGCAGAAAGAGTAGAATCAGAAACCAATTTGTGAAGGTGTCTAGGTGAAGGTGTCAGTTTGTTTTACATAATACGGGTGCATGAATACTTACACTTCTTCCGTGATCCAGTGAAAGGGGCCATTTTGAGAAATTGTTTAGTTTGAGAACCAACATGTGTTACAAAACGGGTGGTCATGGCTTCATCTGACCGTAAACACATTGTGGCACATTATTTCCTGTATTTTAATATGGCGTTTTTGTTACAGTACCATTTTTCTCAAACAATGTTGGGGCTATCTTTTTAACAAACTATGTTCATTTCTTTTTTAAGTTGTTAGTCATTAATGAACTGGAAATGCAATATAGGAAACAAGACCCTCAGTCTAAACAACTTGTCGTGTAAGTTTGTGATATTAGTACTTAGCAAAAATGTCGAGATATTAGTATACGTAACTAAACACTTTATTATAAATAGTCATTTTTAACTTTTTTTCTTTTGTCAAGGAACATGTGGGCACCGGAAGGCATAGTCTATGGTATAATATTCTAGATCTGTGGTTTTAGCCAAGGGTAGCCGTAGCCATAGCAACGATCAGTTGTGGTTTATTTTTAATGGTGAAACCACTAATGTGATAAATTCGCTAACGATGACGAGACGTAGAAAATGGTTCCATTCTGAAACTCTCGGCGTATAAGTGATCGCACGCGGTGGCCGCATCTTGAGCTTACATGTACGTCTCCGTAGTCTAATTTTCATCGGAGGCTTCTTGTTATGGTTTCAACCTGTTGTCTGCATCACAAATAATGCACACTTGGTGATTATCATTACAGTATCGATATTATATTATCGATATTACCGTTTATATTATCGACTTAATATCTTATTTTAGATGAGCGGGGTATGGGAGGGCACATCTTTTTTTAATGACAGTTTCGTGACTTTTGCCCTTCCCTGGACGGCCCCTGCTTGTAAATTGTATATTGTCCAAAGAATTGAAAATAATAATAATAATAATAATAATAATGAGGGGGAGGGAGGTAAACTGGTCGTTAATACGCAAATTAATATTTTTCATTTTCATTGACCCATCTCAACGTATAGCCCAATGCAGACTACAAAGGATGAATTCCCCCCCCCCCCCAATCTAGACGAAATCATAATATGCTCGCCTTATTAGTTAGCCCGTGTTTACTCTGAAGTATGTATACTACCTTATTCCGCATGTTAATTTAATGAACTGAGAGTGAGACGTCAATCAATGTCGGTTACCGGACCGGGCTAAAAATAAACCAATGCCAGCCATTTCTATTTTGACAGCAAATCGCGTATCACAACATGAGGGACTGTTGGTCACTTTTAGCAGACTCATTAGACTGGCCGGGTTTTCGTTCCAGACAGCTCAGTAGTTAACAGTGGGAGGGATGCATCGTTGTCATCTCTTGTTGTTCTAAATTGGGCATTGGTACAAACAACATGGGTAAAAAATAAATCATGGGCATAACCTTCAAGTAGCCTGTTCACCATTAAGTACACTATGAAGTCGTAGTATCAGCAGTCGGTCCAGCACATTAGCACCCACCTTTTCATTCTGTTTCGCGTATAGTCTCATAATTTTGTTCACACAAGATTGAATTTCACATGTTAACGAAATGGATTTAGAATTCTTAAAATATACATCTTAGGTTTTAACCCTCTACTCGCCGTAAAAGATCGATGTTTTTTTTATAGCTAGTTTTGAAGTCACTACAATGAAGCCCTAATTGAAAGGATAGTGACCTTGAGGGCAAAGGTGTGCCCCATACGCTGTAATATAAACACATATGCCGAGTGACCCATAGGTCAAATAGTGCCCATTTTGTAAGCAAATAGTCCAGTCACTTTCACTTATTATATCTTGGCAATATAAACAAAATAGTTGTATGAATTTATGACAGAGGGTCATATAAATGACATACAATTTGATTAGGTTAGATAAACATTTAGATTTAGATGACGTAACCAATGACGTCACATTTGTATACTGCGGGCCCACTGGGTCAAAGGTTAGATGACATTGTGTACATGGGTTTAGCCAAAGATTCAGACGCTGTGGGGGTACGGTAAAAGTCCTTGCTCTATCATGTTCCAAATCTTCGGCCAATAGCCATAGCCCTAGCCCTAGCCGCTAAGCATTTACAGCCAACAGTCGCAGCCGCTTAAGTTTAATCCAGCCTGGTAGTGTCCATGGACTATCACGGTACGTGATCGGATGATTCGTGTTAAGTCTGCATGAAGGAAGGAAGAGGAGGAAGTGTCTATTATCACTGCACAACTAATCAAAATGGAAAAGAGAAAAAAAACGTGGACCCATGTAACTCAACAACGTCCGGTGAAAGACTATTATACTGTACATGTACATGTACATGTACATGAAAACAGAGGACTGTGGGATAAGGTGGGACCCTCAATACCTCTCTGGTTCTTATGAGGACCTTTATCAGGTACAACAGCGGTGAAAGTTCACACAGAAGCCTGTAACAATTCGATACCAGTACTAAAAACATTTTTCTTCATGGTTATTTCTCCTGATTTGTTGAAGTAATTCCATCTTTATTATCGTTGCCTTTAATCTGAGATGAGATGAGGGTCGAAGGGACGGGTACAGATTGTGTTTTGTGTCAACGCCCAACGTCCTCATACCCAGTGGCGCTACTAAGGGGGGCACGCGTAGGGGGATGAGCACGTGCCTCTAACTGATGTCTGTGGTCCCCCCCCCCCATTTGAAATATGGACTTTTGAGAGTAAAACTTATCAGAATAAAATGTTGAATTGTATAAGCTTTTATGCAGTAATTCCAATGTTAGTAAACATTTTTTTTTACACGCAAGGTATATGTTTTACCTCAACACGTCAGAAGAGCGATGAAAAGGGCTTGTTCAGGAAAAATACAAACGGAAACTGCAGTTTTAATTGGCCAAAAGTGCCCCCTATGAAAAAGGGAGGCCCCTACAATTTTACCATAGTTACGCCGCTGCTCATACCCACAAATCACCCGTGGATCTACCCTTTCCCTCCACAATCAGCCTGGTGTTGCTTGTCGTAATTTAGAGACACACTCTCTTTTAAAGAAAGGTTTCTAATGCATTGACATGACAACAAATATGTTAATTGTATCTGTTCCGTAGATTGCGGCACTCACCATTGCAAACTCGAGCGGATTCTGACGAGCAATTATTGCTTAAAAAAAAAGCTTTCACTTTAAAGTCTTTCATGCAGTTTTAATGTAGCGTAAATAACTAGACCAACGACGCAACAAAGGACTTGTTGGCATCAGTCACTAAAACTCAAAGAATGGAATGACTGGGGTGGGTTTTGTGCATGGATCGTTTGTGCGTGCCTTGCTCTGTGATGCGATTGAATCTTCCACGGAGTGAATGTTTATCCATAGAGAAAGGACCATGGTTTATCTAATGGGCCAGGTAGGGGAATATTTGGGGGAATTGGCTCTTTGATTAAACAAGCATTGACACACAATCATAGTACCGGTATGTGGCTATAGGGCCATCACAGGTTTGAATTTTGAGAAAAACTAAAGGTAGAATAACGGGCATTTTTTTCTCTAACTGCTGCCATTGCTTGTTTTTTTTATACTACCTTTATTTGTTCAAAGGACAAGTCACTGGCGATGGCCCTGTAGCCAAATAGGTATCTCATGGCATGTGTGCCCAAATTACATGCCTGTATAATCAAAGAATAGAGAAAGGATGATCAAAGACACAATCTTCAATTTTATAATCACGCATGACATAACTTCTTACCAGTACCCAAGGGCGTCGATCGCTACCGAAAAGTGGGGGGGGGGGGCGGATCCGTAGCAAAGGCACTTTCTTATGGGGGTGTGGAAGCCCAAAAGTGCCGATTGACATTATCACAATGAAAGTAAAAGCACCTTGACATGGGACTCACGAACATGTGGGGGTTTGGGGGCATAGCCCCCGAGCGCTCATGAGGTTTTTCAGTGATTCGAAGGTTTAAAATGGCCCTCAGATACATAGCATTAGACGACTCATTTTCGAAATGCAAGCTTTGAAAACTGTGCGTTTTATGCGAATCCCCTGTTGGAGTGAACAGACAATTTTTAGTGGGAGTCCAGGACGCTCTACGTTTTAAATGTTTTCAGGGCTAAGGAGGACCGTCAAGTTGCCGAAAAAAGACGTTTAATTTCAAAATTCAAACTTTGAACACTTTGGACTCAGGACAAACCCCCTACTGATGGAGTTTATATGGGCAACACTTCTTATGGGGGGGGGGGGGGGGGTTCCGGGCGAAGCCCCCGGACGCTCTACGGCTTTCCATGTTTTCAGAGCGTAGATTTCTGCACGTTGCCGAGAATGTTAAATTTGGTAATTCAAAGTTTGACTTCTCAAACTACAAGGATTAAACTAAAATTTTCAGTCGGCAAATCCAGTCGGCAAATCACTAGGCTTGCCAAATGAATATGTAGGCCTATTCGGTCTGAGCCCTTACTCGGGTAAGTGTGGTGCTGATTTTGCCGACTGTGGCTCTAAATGCTGACTAAGGAAAAAATATTGGGGTGTCACCCCACACACCCCGGTCGCTACGTTGCTGGGGACGAAAAAAATTACGAGAATCAAAAATCCCACCTGAAAATTTTCACTCTCTCAAAATAAGGTTAAACCCCTATGTTCCGACATCTCTATGTTCCGACACCCCTATGTTCCGTCACCCCTATGTTCCGACATCCCTATGCTCCGACATCCCTATGTTCCGACACCCCTATGTTCCGACACCCCTATATTCCGACACCCCTATGTTCTGACATCTCGACCTATGTTCCGACACCCCTATGTTCCGACATCTCGACCTATGTTCCGACACCCCTATGTTCCGACACCCCTGCCAGTACCGTGTGACTGAGATCATCTGATATAACTTTTTTTTCTAAATCATTCGCTTACACTTTTTTTAAGTGGAAATAGTTTTGGTTTGTAGTTTGTAGAAATGGGATCTAGACTTGCCAAGGTTGTAATAGGACATGTGAACTTCTCTCAAAAAAGAAAAAAAAAAAACATCATTAAGTTATAAAAACGGTAAGGTGTGTTAAAGCCCCAGCTCAACAATAAGAATAAAAACATAAATGTTCACAGATTTACATATACCTCACGTGGTATAAAGATAATGATGGTAAAAAAACTTTCATGGAAATATTTCTGCCTGAAGTGTTATCGTTTTTAAATACTATGGTAAATGAAGTAAGATCCAAAATTAGTTTTTGTCTCAGTGAGACGAAAACCAATAGAAATGCGTATACAAACATGCTGAATGCATTTTTTAAATTTTTCTCGCAAATGAAACAACGAAATGAGCTTACATTGCCACAGGTTGGTTTTATTACTTATATCTTGATTTGTGCAAAAAATGGAAGCATTTACAGACACTTGACCAATGTTGAGCTGTTTGCGTGTTATTATACATATGTATCGTTTTCTACACTCGTACCCACTGTGTACAGTCCAAAGAATCACGGCAGGTCACTGAACGTGCCGTATCCAATCAATTGTCGCTGGCCCGTCCAAAGTTTGTTTCTCCCGGCCCATGCTCCAACTGAGACGGGCTCTGCCAATTTGTGGGTGTTTTCTGGAGTTCTTGACCAAATCAAATCCATAAATTGGACGCAAGTTTCGAGGCCTGGCCCTTGGCATGTGTGGTCAATAAAAATAGCCGCGGGCTTCACTTTAGGACCTTTGTGCAGAAAACTAACATTTTCAGATTTCCCTGCCGTGCGACTGAAGGTTGAAATCTTGTTACAAATTGGACAAGAAATGACCCGTAGCTACCACCACCTGGTGGTCTAAGTCGTTACTACTCTCCTATCACTAATTATTTATAAATCTAACTTCACGGTTGGTTTGTGCATCCAAAATACACCTTCAAAATAACAACTTTCCATGTTATAGGAGCTACTTGTAAGGGAATGTGGCAATTATCATGTACGTACACGATAGGTTTTGACTTATCGTGTACGTACACGATGATTAAACATGCATGATAAGTTATCGTGTACGTATACGATAAACTTGGAATTATCGTGTACGTACACGATACGTTTGTACTTTTCGGGTACATACACGATAATTATTGTGTATGCACACGATAACTATAGTGTGCGTGCAAAATACCTATTGTGCACGTACGCGATAAGAGTGAGATTTTTTTTTCATGTGGCGGCAATACGCTACCGTAGTGGCGCAATCTGCAGCTAACCATACCAGAAAACAACGGGACTTAAGGCTACCCCTCCCCTCCCGCCCCCATCGAAGGACCTAGCAATAATGATTAAGTGTCGTGCTTAAGGACACAAGTGTCATAACCGGGACTCGAACCCACACTCTGCTGATCAGAAACACCAGAGTGCTTGCCCGCCGGCCACGAGATGCCACCCATTACAAAATGTTTGTACTTTATCAGTGAAATCGGTCGTTATATAATGCGTTATAATTAGACCCAAACAAGTGTGGATTTAAAGGAAGTACTGGTACATGTATAGCACTTTAGCAGGACTTGTTTAACCTTCACAGTGTGTTGTGACATGATATGGGGGGGGGGGGGATGTTGCATCATTGGCCATCAATTTAGATACCGGATCCTCCGTCTTCACACAACTCTATCTGACAAGAAGTCTTAGATAAGGCTAAATGGCGATGACCGCTCGCTCCTTCCATCAGTACCGATTGCATAGTCAACTAGCGATCAGCCTATGGAAAGCCCAAGTCACCTAACCGTTTGGAAGGGATAAATACATTGTTTTGTGCAAGAGTAAATTCATTCACATACTCCAGTTTTCGTTAAAACAAATCTAAATTGAACATTTCTTTTCTTGTTTTACATGGTTTTAATCTAGACTAATTACCACAATGATCAGATTTAAAAAATAAAGCGTCAAACACAAAATAATGCATTTTAAAATTTCATTTACTTATTATTAAATCAAGGAACACTTACATTACAATTTATTCTTAAAATTTCTACCACTTTATGTACCCCCCAACAAAACAAAAATTATAAAGTATTGCAACCATAACCCCGCCTTTTCGACAGGAAAAGTTCACTCTTTGGTTTTAAATATCCTCTATGATGAGTGATTTTCAAGTTGACGTGCGAGGGCAAAACTATGACTGGACAGGGTTACGAACAACACCTGGGCAGCATAATCGTAAAAAATGAAGTTCATATCTGACAACAACTTGCATGAAATGGCCTTGCCCGTACGGTATTCACCATGAGCTGCTTGTGTATGTCATTGACTAGTGTGAGTAGGGGGGTCGATGACGGACGATTCTCGGGCTGACTGAGGCGTGAGACACTACACTTCCAAGTCAATTTAACATGAAATATGAAATGTGTGAAATCAAGTGGCAGGTTGATCGCCCCTGGGTGACCCGTGCGTCACTCACTCCATGAAGGCTAAGACAATCTAAAACAAGAACACGTAAAACATGGAGGTGGAAGTACAAAGGTGAATGCAACAAATAAACAATTCAAAAGATGATAATAATATTCAAGGGAAATAATCGATAGAGGGAATCGTCTACTACTACGATGAGAACTTACGAAGTAAAACTATACTAATGAGCAAGGGGAGGGGTCCCCAACAAATGGACCGGTACCAACCATGTTTCATATTAACACGTTATCGGGGATTAAGGGAGGGGGCAATTACAGGTACTTCGCGCACTCCCGCTGAAATATAACATTCTGCACAGTTTGAATATAAGGGCCTTTTCATACTGTAAAGCCATTCATGGTGTATAATATTATGTTTGGATATAGACGCGCTGAAGAGACTAGAAGGCATTGTATGAACAAGGGTATACAATTAACGAGAGAGTGGAAACAGAAATACATAAACTGTCCTTCCATAACTATAAAGCTCCGATCCGTGCCAAAAGCTACACGGTTCCAATCCATGTTGACTTTATACAATTTCAAGCCCGGTGCAAATCCGCTCTGCTTTCACACTGCTTGACAAGAAATCAACTTGTTGTTTTTATTTTGCAACACGTGTAATAATTCTCAACACACAGTCTGAGCAGGGTTGGTTCCATACGGATCAGACCCGTGTCCAACACGGAGATTTGTCGTAGTGTGAAAAGGTGTCTGTACTGAACATCCATGCATGGTGTATCATAATATCATGTCTGGATATAGACTGGCGCTGAAGAGGCTTGAAGACATTGTATGAACACGGGTATAAAATTAATGAGAGAGTGGTAACAGAAAGACATAAATTGTCCTTCCATAAGAGACAGCCCAGGAACTCCTGATAAATTCTTCTTTTCAATCAGACACTTTCACAGCTGTGGTTATGGGTACATGTATACCAAAGAGCATGGTACACTTGGTGATAATCCCTGTCCTTAATCACATTAGGATCCCATTAAAGTCCAAGTTCAATGGTTAGTGACGTCTTGGTTTTAATCCACATGGTAATTAATTGATAATGAGGGGACACTGTTGACAGTAAACAGTGAGGTGTAAACCCTTGACCCAAATCCCACCTGCACTTTGACGAGGAACACCTGTGTCTTGCTGCATCGAAACAAAAGAGTGGGCCACGTGCTTCAAGCTGTGTGTATACGCGGAGGAAAGAAACAGATGGGATCCGTTGGCATACCATATTGTAGGTCTGGTTGAAATGGATCCTGAAATTGTAGACCTGAAGATTTGCCACGAAATTTGTTTAGAATAGTTTGTTTAAACCTTTCGAAAATATAACTCAACGTAACGAGGAAGATTAAAACGTGTCTTTTCAAATTATATGAATTTGATGGAAAAATTGCATTTTAAAGCAAACAATGTTCTTTATTATTTTTTTTAAGGAAATAACTTTCCCATCAAAGAGCAAAGACTTTTCAATGAAGTATACAACTTACTACAATCTCGCGCACACTTTTCATACAATACGGCAACTTGCCGCACATTTCTGCTTGCACAGGATAATCTTACTAGAAAAAAAGTTATCCATATTTATTGTGTTATAAATTGTAACGAATAATATTTTGTGAATGGTAGATAGATAGATAGATAGATAGATAGATAGATAGATAAAAACTGTATTATCCCACAAGGGAAATTAAAATGGTCTTGACTAAAACGGTACATACAGTAATGAACAATACATTAAAATCTTCGACAAAAATACATGTACATGTTAAAAAGATTTGACAAAGTTACAGAGCTACTCATTAAGAAACAGAACGTATATTAAAAAGGCACGACCCCTACAGAAATATGAAGATTTAAAATAGTAAATTTAAAATAGTAAAGAATGGTGCCCCGTATTAATGATTGTTGTTGTTGTTGTTGTTGTTGTTGTTGACAAGTACCGTTTTCAAAATAATGCCTCAGTAAAATTAGGCCAAACTTAGCTGAATTTAAACATCATGTATTTCGTGAATTTATTAACAGAACATTCGGGGTGGTGACTTACTACGATTGTGTTGAACTGTTTTTCTCCCCGTTTTTTCTTCTTCCTTTTACGTTATCAACGTTTCCGTAAGTACAGGATTTGAATATTCAAAAAATTAAATATTTTTAAGAGAAAATATATGTAAGCTTTTTATTCAGTTATTAAACCATTACAGTCGTTTTTGTTTGCATCATTCTCGGGAGAAAACACAGTCGGTGAACCGTGGGTTCCCCTTCTCTGTAGAAACACTCCACACAGTCTGGAGGAACTCATGTTTCCTGTGTTATTTGTGCTCACCCGAAAAGACATAATAATTGGGTGATTTTGATATATAATGACGCATTCTACTGTGGGAAATAACAGATGAATGTAAAGGGTTGCGGTTACACCTTGGGAAGTTATCTTGTCTGGAGATATGAGGATCTCAGCTTCCTGGTGATGACAGAAGTGTGTCGGTTGAAATGCCAAGTTGAGCTAGAATCCATTCCTTTTTTCGATAATTACTTCGCGGAATCTGTCCGCTTAATAAGGTTTTTTTCAATTCTGAAATATTTGAATGGAAAGAACAAACATTGCGGCGACGTGATTCTTAAGATATTTGTAGAATTACGATTACTTAATTTCTGTTGTCGACAGTCATCGAACTTCGCAGAATCTGTCCACTGAACAAAGTCTTCATAATGAGAAATATTTTTAAGGGAAAGAATAAGCTTTTCAGTGAAGTGTTTCTTAAAACATTGATAGATTTATAATAACTTCATTTACATAATAAGGCAAGAAACATACCGGTTCAAAGAGATGCGCTCCCTCTACAAAAAAAAAATAATAACAAATAAATAGCTTTAAACAAAGTTGAATAAAAAAAAAAAAAAAAAAAAAAAAAAAAAAAAAAAATCAAACACACAGAGAATTCGACCACAAACAACATTAAATAGCTTGTCTTATTAAGGTGTACTTCAGCTAAACAATAATGTTGAACGCAACCTTTAAGTAAAATTTGAGGAGTTCCTTTTCCTGTTGTTTGAAATTCCCAAGTCATAAACATTGCTTAATTGGAAACTGCCCGGATTTGCGTGGCGGGTGCTTTGCGGTACTTTTGAGGTTTTCCTTTGTACGTTTCCACCAGCTTCCTCCGACATGTGCCCACAACCAGACGGCTGATCGGAACTGGTACTTGCTCTCTCAATTAAAACTTCTTTTTCGGGGGAAGGGGTGGGGGGAGGGGGAGGTGGTGGGTGGGTTGATGGGGGTTGAGGGTAAGTTTGACCATGGAGGTAGACTAGCCTGTGGTTTGGAACGCACATCGAATGAAACCCATTCGTGGGCGTGTTTTTGATTGATGTGGGGATACCGCATGTATTTATCAGCATTGATTGACGTTTATTGGCGGACAGTATACACCGTACTTATTGAATACTTTAGTAATCAATAAAAACAAAATACTAAAAATAAAATGAAAACTATTACTGTTTTCCATTAATTGTGCCATTCAATGAGAATGAGGTAAAAACCAGCCTTTACATGCAGAGAGAGATACGTTGATTTCAGGGACCAGGGATGCCGCACTCTCAGAACGTTGGTTAAAAAAATTAACCAACTTGGATAAAATTTTAACCAACCACTTGTTACCAGGTGAACAGCCAAAAATTGGGCAAACTGTTAACCAGTGGTTGGTCAAAACAATTAACCAATTACTGGTTAACTGCGCTTTACCCAACTTGTTGGGTAATAAAAGTTGGGCATTAATTGGGCAAGGTTTCACTATCGGTTGGTTATAATAATATACAAACGGTTGGGTAATTAATCTCCACTAATTCTTAACCATCTTTTTGTTAAATTCTGTTTCATCTTACCCATCTATTAGTTACTGTTTAACCAACTAATGGAGTCATTAAAGTTTGGCATGGGCAAAAGTTGGGCAAAATTTAACCATTAGTTGGTTATTATAAAATGGTTGGGCAGTTAATTTCAAAACTGTCATTTAGATCGTAACCATCTGTTGGTTAAATTTTGTTTTCATGCCCAACAATAAGTACAAATTTAACCAACTAATAATTAATTCAGGATCCAAATAATTAATGTGGAGATGGGTAAACACATTTTAATAACCACACATAACTTTTTTAATTCTAGCCACAAGTTATTTTATTTAACTCCAAACAAACACCATTAAGAAAGCTCACAAGTTTCACACTGCCTGTACTTAACCTGTGTTTTTTCTTTTTCTAAAAGTGTAGGCCAAAAAAAAAAATCAGTTGCACATCCGATGGTAGCGATTAATTCAAAATCAAGAATCTGACTAAAAGTTTTTTCCCCTTTCTTCTTTTTATTGTTTTTTTTCTGAGTGGCCTCTCCGAGTAATTTTCTATTTATGCATCACTTACAAATACTTAAGGGAAAAAAATGATGCCATTATTGATAATAAAACTTGCAACAGTTTCTTTACATGTGAATCAGAATGTGGGAAATTGCACTTTGCATAAAGTTCCATGGTCGAAGTCTGCTACCTCCAATCATTAGAATGAATTGTTGTGGTCTCACACCTCTGTCATCGCTGCTCAAGAACAAATTGAGATTGGTCTCTTCCTGCATTTGGAACAACATAGAAACAAGCATTGGGATGAGAAACATAGACAAAGGTTTTCAACTGTAAATCTAATCGAACTGCCTGTAATTTTCCCCCAAAATATAGCTCCATCGTTGGCCATTGAGAACCAAAACATGTTAATGTAATTTTGTACACAATTGGTACTGCTTAGCACACTACAAACCCTTGTTTTATTTATTTGGAGGTTACAAATTAAGGGAAGGGCTCTAAGGGTTGACAAATTACAGGACAGATTTTTTACTTAAAAAAACAAATAGGCTTACACACCTATACAGACTACATTAATGTTGATAATTGTTGCACCAAAGTAGGCAATGCCTAAACCCAGTGCAGGAAATTAAACTTTTTTTTAGTAACACACTGGAGCCATGGCAAAGTGTTTTTCCCCAAATTCTACAAGATTTCGGAAGCTGAAGTTTCGTCCATAATGTCCTGATATTGTAGACCGCTAGGCTGGGTTTATAAATGTTTAATATGTCCGTAGCTTAGTTGATATTTTCAGCAAAATACATTGAACCTTCCAGTTTCCGGTGTGACTTTGTCGACTTCTATTTCCGACACATTGCATGCCGTGTTACACGGATGCCCGTTTGTGTCGGAAATAGAAGCCAAAAAAGGTGCAGCGTACAATGGAGAGTTTTGCTGATGTTTAGTTTCACACGGATATAAACATTTCTGAACCTGGCGATATGCGAATGTAGGACACAAGGATCGAGCAAATACATTTACATGAAATACGTATTGTGTTTGTACCTTCAAATATCCTTATGAGGTTATCCATCTCCCGCTCTTTCAGCGTCGCTGTCACTCGTCTGGCATTTTTTTTCGCTGGTGAAATTTCTGCTGCTGCCCCAATGCACCAATGAACATTCGTTTTGGCTAGCACGTGACTTTCGTTGGGCAAAGTCATTTTAACCAACTACCCAACATTGAGTTGTGCAAGATGAGTTGGTTAAAATAACACACATTTAAACTAATTGTTTGCAATTTTATTTTGTAAATCACCCAACCTTTATTTTACCCGGTCTGAAAGCACAATTTATTTTAACCAACCATTTATTTAAAAATAGTTTGCCCAATTCATAAATATCAACCAACATTAGGCGATTTTTAACCAAGTCAATTTTAACCAGTGAAATTTTAACCAGTGTTCTGAGAGTGCGTGGCGTCCATACCCTGGCCTTGATGCTCCATGTTTCTACGACAATCACAAAGACTGACCTGGTTTAAGGGTTAGTTAGAACATTGACATTCAAAATTAAAAGAAAGTAAGAAACCCAATTATGCGGCAGTTGTATGTTCTTATTTAGCTCTTGATCAAACCAGAAGGCGTTTCAAAGCGCTCTTTATTTTTGTTTTCTACAGTGTCAAGACCGGGACTCGAACCCACACTCTACTGATCAGAAACACCAAAGCTTGAGTCCAGTGCGCTGGCTGTGGTATAAAGAAAGGTGAGTAGGCGGGTGCAATGGTGCACGATACTGTCAATGTAAATACATGTAATACTGATCGACATTGGAAATGATAGTTTGTGCTTGTGTATGTCCCCACGTTACGTTTACTCGTCGCTTTAGGACAATTATTCGTGAGTTAAGACCGGTAATTTTTGGAATCAGTGTTATCGTTTGATCTGAAGAGTACTAGAAGTTCATTTTTACACGGTCACACGTCACCGGCCGTGCGACCCTGGGCACGTCAGTCAAGCCATCAGACCATCCATCTAGCTTTCGACTAGACAGTCTGCTCCACGTACGTTGTACAGTCGACTGGGAGGTACTCGTGACGTCACAGTGAATCACGCCCTGTCTGCACGAACGGGTGAAATGATGTTCTCTCTCGCTAGGGGACTTGGGGGACATGTTATCAATTAAATATCGATACGATATCAATGAGAGATTTGAATCGGGAATTAGAAGGGGGGATGCAGTTAGAGCGTGGAGCAAATTGGCTAGATGAAACGAAAAGTGAACGCCTTTAATTAAGAGGAAACGCATTGCATCTTTGGAGACGACTTGTTATGGATACGGATCTCAGCGTCCCAAGGAAGTCTATGTAAATGAACCGTGTTGTAAAATGCCGTTGATAAAAAGGGTTCATGAATGCGGAACGATCTGCCTTTGATACCAATCAGCAATAGGGGCTGGGCCTAGCCATGGCAAGGCACTTGTTATTAATGAGCACGTGCATTGGATTCTCCGGCCGGACATGCTCAATCTATTAACCACGCTATATCGTGCCGGGATCACAAGCTGGTCCATCACTTGTAGTTCAAGGTGTACACACCCGAGGACAAGACTCTTAGTTGATCGTCATCGCCTCACGGCCAGTTGCTATCCAAGGCCGGCCTGTAACCAGCTTATAAAGGCTCCTTCATCCAGTGTCTCTGAGTCAATTGACAGAGAAACTGGTGAATTAGTCTACCACCATTCAAAAGGCACGCTTTGTGGCCTCCCGTCATCTCTGCTTGTTACTTAGGATTGTAGTACTAGTAGTCGTAGAACTGCCAGATTGTTAAGGCCTGTTGGAGTTTTTTGTTTTGTTTCTCTGTCTTCTCACTTCAGAATCCAGTGGTGTGTGACCGAGAGAGAGATTAACTTTTGGGGATTCACATTCCATCTATGGAAACTGGAAGATCAATACGGATGACAAAGGCCTTCGGCTCCTGTACAGTGGATTAGTGGAAAGCCCTACATCCCGAGTCTTAACTTTCAGAACCTGTACTTCCTCCATCCACAGTCCGCTCACCACTGAGGGGACAAGCTTCGATCCAGCATTAATTGCTGAGGGACACTACACACACGAGTACTCCTTTTTACAAGATGCATATCTATACGTACCTAGCGGTGTTTGGTTTCCTCGCATGTATATGTCTAGGGTAAGTCACCTTTTTTTCTATTATTATTCGAAGTATGTAACTTATTCAAAATTGGAACAACCGTCAGCCATATTTTTTGACAAGCTTGTGCAACTTCGACAAGTCCCATCTACATCGGTTGTTCCTGGCTGGCTGTTCGTTTGTATTTTTCAGGCATATGCAACTTTTC